>JAUYWG010000060.1:7099686-7121504 GCA_034779775.1 Enteromius afrohamiltoni | reverse complement strand
CTTCTGCTCCGTTTTCAAAGAAAACCTGTCATGAAAATTTCTCAAAACAGCTGCAAAACAGAGTCGAACGATTGTTGCTGTTTGAAAGCGGGTATGGTTTCGGGTCGCAGAACTGCTGCGTCATCGCGTTACACCCGCCTCAGTCGTGCCGGGGAGCTCGTTTCTCATTCGTTCCCACTTTTTTGGTAACAGAAATGCTCTAAAATGGCAGCTTTGCCAGACTGACTTTGCTCGCGAAAAATACAATATAGCATGACAGGAAGTATGGGTGGGCCCAGGCTATGGCAAGGTACAAAATCTCCAGAAAACAGTTTTTCTGTGCAGATTGTGAGAAATTACATTGGTTATGAAACTGCAGAGAGGTCTAGAGAGGCAGTCACTGTCAGTTAATGCTTAGGGGGAAATCTGAAAAAAAAAAAACTGTTCTCCAACTGAGCTCCTTTTAAAGCTGAGTGACGTCAACGACCCCATTCATAATTCATATTCCCCTATTCAGTGCGGGTAGAAGCATCCTCGAGTTAAGGAGACCTTAAAATAATTCCAAGCCTTCCACTGTAATCCTCCACAGTCAGCGTTCCTCTTTAAATTCAGTGCAGAATTTCTCACTTCCACTAAAACTCTTACCGGCTGACATTTTTAACACCTAAGAGCAGCTCGAAGTTATACCGAATGCAAAGCATATGAGTCAGAGGCTTGTGAAAAACTGATAATATCACAAACAAACCAAATGGATGCATTTGTCTGTTTGCCAACATACTGCAAATCTTCACTTGAATGCTTGGGGAAAATTGAACATCAGCTTCCTGCTGAGAAGGAGGAATGTTAGTGCTGGTTTGTTGCTACATATCAGAATCAGCTTTCTTGAACTTGGTCGAAGTCAGTCAACAAGCATTATCAGGTAAACCAGACTGATCAAGAATGTCGTTCTGGTTAAACTGCAGTAATGGGGACACTAGCATCCAAAAAATACTGAAATTTGTTACATCCCACAAATGAATATAGGTATAAGTGATGGAATTGGAACGAGGTGCAGAGTAGTAGTGGGTGATTTCTTTTCTACATTCCAAGTTTGTGGCTGCGAACAAATCACGGCCTGATATCAAAGCCTCACGTGTTACATGACGCAGACTGAACATCTGATGCACAAGGAACACAAAATGGGAAAACATTTCAGTATTTCCAGGAATTCTTTAATGGTGCTTTAATTCTTTAAAGTGTTCACCCAAAAATGAGAACCACTTTTTTGGCACAGAAAATAAAGACATTGTTAAATTATTTAATGTGATACCAGTGGTTGCAATTTCATGAAGCTACGAGAAAACGTTTGGTGCGCAGAGAAAGCAAAAATAACAAACAAGGCCCAGCACATTCAGGTATGTCAGAAAAACTGCTCTTGCGTCAGTTAATGTGCACTTACCACTGACAGGGAAGAGAAGAAATTGTTGAAAAAAGTAATTATTTTTGTTTTCTTTGCACACAAAAGGTTTTCTCTTAAGGCGGCCTTACATTGTGCGAATTCGGACAGTCGGAAGGCTGTATGGCCACGCACACGTCACGAGTGACTTTGTTTACGGACGCAATTTTAAAACCTGACAATTTCCGAGGCAATCACATTCACGAAGTTCCGCGCCAAAAACATGGACTCTGAGGAAGAGATGCTACAGCACTGTACAGTACTGTAGTGTATGTATTAACGTAGTATTATGCGCGTCGAGGGCGATCTGCTTTAAAATGTCATCTCAGATGTCCCTGTCATGATAAATGCTGCTCGATATATCATACAGGGTTTTTTGACATGTTTAAAAATGATCGCGAGGTCGGGAAGTGCTCGTAAGGCACTCTGCTCGTCTCGTAATTTCTCACACACCATACGAGCCCCGACCATATGAGAAGTGACGATTTCCTCCGATAACCAAAAAAATCGCATGCGCGCTCGTACGACCTCAAAAATCGCACCGTCTTCGCCCGCCTTTAGTTTCATGAAATTACAGTTCACTGCCGTCACATGGACTATTTTATCGATGTCCTTACTAATTCCTCGGCCTTGAATGTGGAAGTTACCATGCTGTCTATGGAGTGTCCGAAAGCTCTTGGATTTCATTAAAATATCTTCTATCCAATTGTTCTGTTTTTACTCATGTACGGATGCTTGAAGAAATGTCTGGATTAAGGAAAGAGTATCAAATTAACAGCGAATCTTTACTCTGATCGCTTGTGCACACAATTTAATTATTAATCATAATCATCACTCACTATGGAAACATACACCAAAGCTAGTGTTTTGAGCGGCATAATGCATTTTCCCAGCCGTAGTTATATGAACTCAATGCTAGGAACTAGCCAGCAGGGTCGTTCTTAGAGAACCAATTTCTACCCCGGGATGTTTTCACAGCAGGAACTCTGAAGCGACCAAAAGCAATAGCTTTATTTACGCCAGTTACAAACATCGACAACCATTTGAATGGAGGACACCATGTTGTTTTTGTGTGTGTTTGTGTTGTATCATGCATTGTTGTGTGTTTTGTAATAAAGGAGATGTCCAGTCTAGATTTCCATGTTACCCGAGTACATTTTTTACATGGCTTTTTCGAAATGCCAGGTACCCGGTGTTTCGTGTGCATTTGAACAATTGATGTACATGGTGTAACTGATAGTTAGAGCTGTACTATGCTGCCTTCGTGCCATATTGTAATTACCATAATTCCAAAATGACAACACATAACATTGTACTCATAGCTTTCCATGTTTTCGGACCAAAATTAACATGGCAGTGGTCACATGCTACATCTGTCGCCGGTTCAAGTCGTAACTCTAAGAACGTGGTAATTCCGAGTTCAGGAGCATGTGAGGGCTTTGGCGTTGATAGCGTTGCCATAGAAACACATCATTTAGTAGACTGTCACGTTGTCATCTCGGAATTACGACATGACGTGAAGGCAGCATATGATCCTACTCTGAAGTAGGAGCTAAACTATTTCCACCAACTGGAGATCCTGGAACTCTTTTTTTACAAACCAGAAAGCGGGAAATTCCACCAATAATTCAAGGAATGATTATGTTTACGTTCCTCTGGTATGAAAGCACCTACAGGGCATCACTCTCCTACTATAGTGGACTAGCACTGTAAGGCTGATATGACATTAATCACGAAAGCCTCAAAATGATCCGCACTGCACCTCCACTCAAAGTTCCCGCTCACGATTCGCCGTCGTCTCCACCCGCTCCTGCAAGGGTATCCTCTCTCATGCTCCCCCGCACCACTTCCTGCCATGTGGCTGGAATGCACGTGTGCTGCCTCTTTATCTCTTCCCCTCTTCCTCTCGCGCTCCATTAGTCTCTCTGTGTAGCCAAGCGCAGGCAGAGTGAGCTATATCCTGACACTAAAAATAACCACTTCAGGGTGAATGTTGAGTGAAGGGGTGGGGGGGGTTTGGGGGAGCTTGGCATGAAGGGATGATATTAAAACAAGCTTCAAAGAGAGCTAGGATTTACCATGCAGGTGTTTAAAGTAATCCATCAGCGATGAACTGCAGTCTGCAACTAATCATATACATGAGGGAATAATGAGGATTTTCTCTGAGGAGAGAGGCATAACTGAAAAAAAAAAGATAATTTGACTTTATATCAAATACTAATTGCACTCAATAAGTGATGCTAAGGTATTATTTATATATATTTTTATAGTGTTCATTATTAGTCAGTTTATTATTTATTTATTTTTTATTTTAATTGCAATTTTGAGCTTTATTCAATTTGATCTATTCTAATAAAATTACTAAAACTCAAGATTAAATAAAAATAATATGTTATATATATTTATATATAATTATAATTCACAAGGCACCTGTTCTCATTTTCAGAGTTTAAAAAAAGCATTTAATTTCTAATTTTATTACATGTTTAGTCTCAATCATTTCATTACTTTTAATACTTACTGTATATTGTTTTAGGTATTGTTACATTTTTTTATCAGCTCTGTATAAACTGACTAAATGAATTTTTAATTGTTTTGGTTAACAATAACAGCACTCCTGTAATGCAATAAAATATTTTAATAAATAATATAAAAATCTCAACAGAGTGTCTTTGAGTAACTGGCCTATTTAGACCACTAGATTCAATGTTATCTGTCTTATGAATGAATAAATGAATAAGGTGTAATTCTGCAGTTGCATACCTCTGTATAAATCAACCTTTGCAAAAGACTAACAGTGCTAAATTATACATGGTAACTGTTGGTAGCATTAACTACAATCCAGTCATATATCTGGGAGGTTAAACAGGCAGTTCTAATCAATTATTAATATGAAAATGAGCCTCGGTTCCTTAGAGGCAGAGTTCATCCAGAAATTAAATCACATCTTTCGAAGCCTGTATAAATCCACTGCGGAACACACACAAACAGACATTTAGTAGAATGTCAAGGCTGCTCTTTTCCATGAAACGAAAGATTAAAAAGTCACTCAAGTTATATTCGTCGTGTGTGTGTGTCATGATTTCAAGGTTTTAACTAATAGCTCAGAATGCTTTCCTTCGGAGCAAATCAGACATTTTAAACCGAGCTTAGAACAGGCGCATTAAAATTCACAGAAAAGTGGCAAAAAGATGGTTATGTAACAGAGTTTCAACATCATCAAAACACATCCACTGGGAATTAGGCGAGCCGTACTGTACAGCTGCTCAGGTTACTGAGAATGATGCCAGTCTATGTGACACACTCCCACACACCCACTGTCACTTTCGGACGCTGGTTGTGAATCCGCTGCCTGTTTAATTACAGAGCGGTGGCAGACGTGCCATGGATCAGAATGTCTGTGTGGGATGTGTTCAAAGAAACATGGCTTACAGTATCGTTTAGAATTCGGAGGCTCCTATAACAGATCTTCTACAACACACCAATCTGATCCGCATGTCATCTTACGTTAAATGGCAATCAAGAAACTGAGCAAGACAAGCGAAACATGGGCATGCGGCCCGTTCCAGACCAAAAAGGCTAACAGTAAGAGCATATGAAAGATTTACTGCACATATTTCCATCTTTACAGACGCAAGGAGACACTATTCACGCTCTCAGTCCCGAGTACAATCAATCTAAGGTTGGACGCAATATACATGAAGTACAAATAAACTCGAGGTTTCTTGAATTGATTAATTTCTGTTAATGTTCATTTCTATTTCCGCATGTAATATGTATAAAAAACTGAAACACGACCATCACAAATGTTAACATTAAAATAACTGAAATTAATGTGTCACTGTGCCTAATTTCCAAAACTAAAATATTAAAATTGTGTTACTTTAGATATAAAAATAACATATAAATAAAAATATAATAATATTAATAATCATAATAAAATAAAAATAAACAAAAATTGTTCCTGACATAAAAATAACTGCAAAAATAAAATAAGAAAAACGAAGGTTCAGATAAATTGGGATCTAGTCGGTTTTACATATCAAAAAAAATAATAAATAAAATAAACGTTCAGATAAATGTCATTCTGCCTCATTTTTTTATATTAAAGGTTTTTTTTGTTTGTTTTTTTTTAATTTTCAACACTAAACAACTGCAACCAAAGCTTAATTTTGAAGGCTAAATGTTCCAATGTGCCTAATTTTTTTACAGTAAAATATCACAAATGTGTTACATTTTAACATATTAAACATATTACTATAACATATTATTAAGATTTTCTTAAAAAACAAAACAAAACAAAAAATTAAGAAAACCAAAGATTTTTAAATAAATAAATATTAAAATTAAAATATTTAGAAAAGAGAAATAATATCAAAATCTGTCCATCAGAAATTATTTTAATGGCTTTGCTATGTTTCCGTCTATTCATCTGTCAATTTAGACCACATAATGATTCAAAAAAACATTTTTCTCAAATATTGCTGTTTTATTTTAGACATATTTGTATCCGACAGTTCACTCAGTAAATGTGGATGGCGATCACGGCAAAGAAAACGACACCTGTAATGCTGTCTATTCATTTTGAACTCCAAAGCGATTTGACAACTGTACAGTAAACACAGTTAAAAATAGAGATATCATACATCAAAGCAGATCCCAACAGAGCAGGGGAGCAAACTAAAGCTCCATTTGGAACATCAAGGGAACACACCCCTGAATCCTGACTGCATTTAAAACACAGGTGGATTCACCACACTGATGCAACTCATTTGTAGAGCATCTGTATCAACACAACTGCACATTTTACAAAAATAACTAGATAAGTAAACCAACACAAGAGCAAGTTATAATAATAATAATAATAATAATAATAAAGAGCCATTATAAAGAGAGGACACTCCTACTTTATCCATTTCATACCGTAACAATACAGTTCGGCTTCGGTTGAATGAATACATACCAATAATAATAATAATAATAATAATAATAATAAACTCCATTGGGTACGAATATAAAATCAATTATTGATCACTAATCAGATTGAATCGCGCTTGTTAAGCATGCATTTAAATCAAAAGCAGTATCAAATGACAATGTATCTTAAATACAATTACCTATTTAACCCTAATTTTCATTCAATATATTAAAATATTATATATAATGAATAACCAACAGCTAGTATGCATCCATGCATGAAATAATACACTTACCTCCAACACACAGCAGTGACATCTCTTTATTTATTATTATCCTCGCCCTTTTGCGCTATTTTAGATCATTAAACTGTTACTAAAAGGATTTTAAGGATTTTTCTGACGCTGAGAAACCTCCCTTCCCGTAATCAAACTCTACCCCCCCTCCCAAAAAAATACAAAGACAACAGCAGCTGCTATTCCGAATCCTCCAGATTATTATTCGAGCCGAGGGTGTTTTTAGCCACCCTCTCTCCGCTGACCGCTGTTATTCGGGCTATGTGTGATTATTAGCGCTGTTTTTCAGCCGCTCGTAACGCGACTCACAGCCATCTTGTTCAGCACCGCCGCCGCGAGGAGAGCTACTACCGTGACGTCACAGCCCAAGCGGCTCACGCGAGCGGTGCTGTGACAGAGGCAGAGCACGCGGACGCCCCTCCGCTACTTTCCAGCTATTTAACCCAGGATAACCCAACCAGTTCTTGGAGGGATTTTTAAGAACGGTTGGCCATTACAAATATAGTCTGAATTATAAATGAGGTAGAAATTAAGAATCGGGGTTCGAAAAACTCAAAGGTCCCGTTTTAATCTGTCGAAAACCCTACTTAAAGGGATAGTTCACCCTAAAATGGTCATTTCCAAAAATTGTTCAAACGATGACATAATGTTCCTATTTATTATTTCTTTCTGTCAGACACAAATGAATTGTGAATGATGGCCTTGGACTCTTTTAATTTGTCAAAAAAGATGCTATGAAAGCGAATGGTGACTGTGCGTAATATTATGTAACATAGGCTTTTACATAGACGCAAATTTTATCCTAATTTTATGAGCATATTAAATAAATTAACGCTACAGGAATTTCTACTGAAATTGTCTTTCCAAAAACAGAAGTCGCTATTATAAAAATGGAGATAAGGTACTACTACTAATAAAAAAAATATATTAATTATATGTATAAAAGTAATTCAAAAGGATATGATGTATTTCTTTTAATCAGGTGAACACTCCCTTGGATTATAGGATTTTTCTTTATACTATGGCCAATGTCACCCTCTACTGGATAAACATAGCTGAATAACGTAACGGAATCATAAAAAAAACTCATTCTTGACAGACTTTATTAGCTTTTTTTCATATTAAAATAATCGATACAAAAAAAGATCATTCAAGTACATCACCAAAGCAGTGTAAACTCTTGACACCTGAAATATTTAATGCTAGAATTCATCACCCTTTGCAATGTCAACTGACTTACAGTGCGTTCAAAAGGGAATGCGAAGAAAAACAAACATTATTGAGGAATTTTAATTCAGAAAACATAATGATTAGGAATGTTACTCAATTCTTAGAGTAAAATTCATGGTGCAATAGTACGGTTCTTTGCAATCCACGGCACTGTGCAGCAAGGCCAATGCAAAACACTGCACTTAACATTTCGTTACAACTTAGTAAATACAATATTGTTTTGTAAATTCATAGCATGCCTTTAAACCGTGCTTTCTGTGATTCTAAATGGACTTAGTCTTTGAAATGATGAGCTGCTGTAACTGTCAAAGCAGTAATAATATAATGCCTTCAATTACATGTCATTGGCTTTAGAATCCACCAGCACCAGTGTTACAAAGTAGCTAATTGGCGAGTAAAAATATCCAATTAAACAGTATGGCCCATTACACCCTGAAAAGCAGAGAAATCATAGGTAGAGCATAGAGATCCCAGGTCTTCCCAATGCTTGGGACATTTAGATCCACCACAGCTGTAGACATGTTTTCAGAGCTTCTCACTGGAGGGGAAGAAAGAAAGAAGAACCAGATCACTATCAATTCACAGTGTCATAATTTATCTCCAGCAGCATATGCGTGACCTTATGCAGTGGCGAACAGTAACGAAGTGTCATCACCTGTCGAGGTGAGCTAAGAGCTCCTGTAGCTTGATGACTAAGGAGCGATGCTCATGCGGCCTGCTCTCTAAAGCACTACTCAAGCGACTCAGGTACGAGTCCAGCGTTCCAATCGATGGCGTCTCGCCTGTGCCTGAACAAAATAATAAAGCGGTTTCCCCCATGATCCAAAAAATTATTTACCGTGGTAATATGGGCACAGTACAGTGCTGACCTGGCAAAGGCACAGTGGCCAGGCTGTTGACCAGGGTCTGTTTGATGGCCTGTAGGTGGCGCTGTAGAGCTTGTGTCCGAAGCTCATCCTGGCCCAGCTCAGCCTCCAGTCGCTCTTTAGCGCTGAACATGTCGGCAATGTGCTTCTGGAGAACCGCATTCTGCTCTTCGAACTCCACATTGGCCTTGCGCAGTCTCCGCAGCTCAGCTTCTCGCGCTGGGAAACACACAAGCTTCAGAATATAGCTTTCCACGTTGACGGTGTGTGTATTGTAGGGCTGGCACTGTACATGGATGCATCGCGAATCGAGAGATGATTGAACATCGACTCTGAGATTTCTTTTTAGTTCCTCTGGAATCGTTTCTGAGCTTAGTTTTGAACAACAGATGGCGCTGCATGCTTGAGAAACAGCTGTACTCTGCCTGTGGCCAAATCCTTACACACCCTGAACCTAAAATAATCATTCATAAAGTTCGCATTCTGAGCTGAGGTGAAATTACATGACTCGGCTGGTTCTTCTTCCTGAGTAAAACTAGATCATCTGCTGTTAAACTCTATCTCAGAATCGATTCCAGAGGAATCACAATGCATTCTGAAAATCTCGAAAGCGATCCATGAATCGATTCTGCAGTTTACCGTCCCAGCCCTAGTGTACTGTCCTACCTACCTTTGTTTTGGTCTAAAAATTCTTCTGTGAAAATAGGGACGTCAAATCTGGCTGTCAAGTCGGAGTTCTGAAAGAAAATTTCTTCATGAGTCAGGACACAAGAACATTTACCACGCTTACAAACTTCTACTCAAGGAATGGGGTGGGAATGTCTGGGAATTCAGGCTTTGTTCGTGTGCTTACCTTAAAACCTGCAGAGCCTGAACTGTTGGCGTTGATAATGACAGAAGTCAACTCCTCTGTAACACAAACAAACGATTTGGTTTAAACGAACGCTTCTAATATTTTAAGTTAAAAAAAAAAAAAAAAAAAAAGAGCATTTTTACCTCTCTTAATTCTCTTATCCTGAACTTTTGCACACGTGATCTGATAAGCTTCACTTTTTTGATACTCCCTGAGTTCTCGTGCATACTGCATTTTGTCCCTTTCGGCTTCATCTAGGTACCGCTGTTTAAAAAAACAAAACACTATTTCATCAGAATGATGACGTTACAAGGAATTACTCTTTCAAGATGCAGAAGATTTTGTTTCTTTACCAAAACAGATTAAGAAATGTATCACTACATCACTTCTTCACCAATGGACGCCCTGCAGTGAATGGGTGCCGTCAGAATGATAGTCTAAACAGCTGATAAAAACATCACAATAATCCACAGTACATCAATTAATGTCTTGTGAAGTGGACATCTGCATGTTTGTATAAATAACAAATCCATCTCTAAGGCTCTATCATTTCAAACCGGCTAAAACAGGAGCCTATATTTTATAATAATGCTTCCTCTTGTGAAAAAAATCCACCCTCTGTTGTTCTCACATCAAAAATCAACCAACATATTTCTTTAGAACTGTGCATATTTCCCTCTTAGTTTAGATGAGACAACTTTTTCCACTTAAAAAAGTTATCAATGTTATCAACAGAGACTGACAAGATTGGCGTTATTTGTGGATTATTGCAAGGTTTTTAATCAGCTGTTTGGACTCTCATTCTGATGGCACCCATTCACTGATAACGATACATTTCTCCAAATCTGTTCTGATGGAGAAACAAAGTCATTTACATCTTGGATGGCCTGAGGGAGAGATTTTCATTGTTGGGTGAAATATTCCTTTAAAAGGAAACATCTAGAAAGTCATTTCACACACACAAAAATACCTGTTTATCATGAGGAGCCAGGCGGCTCCATTCGGCTCCGAGTCTCTTGGTAATTTCTGGAAAGGGGAGATCAGGATGAAGTGCCCGGATGTGTTCCCGTCTCTCATTCAAGAAACGCACGTAGCCAGTAACCGGAGCCTTGGGGCCATTTGGTAACACCTTCTTTCTCTTCTTCCCTTTTGGCCAGCCTCGCTTCTTTACTGGCTGTGAAGTCGATTGGTTCTGCAACAAATGCATTCAAATTGATAGGAATGACATTTGGGAAGGGTATATGAGGAAAATATGAGTGCGCTTGACTATACTGACCACAACACCTTTTACAATAATTCAGTTAGGTAACGTAAGTACTCTGTGATTCATGATAGACATGGTTATTGAAGAGAGTCCTCATCTTACCTCCTCTTGAGCGGTTTCTGTGTGTTGAGAGTCCTTAGACGCAGGAGCATCAGTCTGCTCTTGCTTTACACCACCCATTACACGAATTTTAAAATGCTGGGACACACACACAAACATACAGAATAGAATTTTTTTTTTTTATTGGAAACGTTAATAATGTTAAAAACTTTAAAAAAAACGCCAAGACAATATTTCTCATTCTCATTTTTGTTTACTTGATCTACTGAAATAACTAAAAAAGAATTAAAATCTATATTTATTTTTAAATATGTAATAAAATGTAAAATATATACATAACGTAAATATAAAACCTAAATCTAAATATTATTGCATCTTAATGATACTACAATAATATCGTTGAGCAGCACCGCCGCAAAAAGCAGACTTTATGTTTGGAAAACACAGCCATTGTTGGCTTATTTACTACATGTTTTGTTTGGATAAATATGTAGTAGATTATATATTTGCAAACACACGTGCATGTCAATTGCAGCTGTAGGTGCATTAATGTTTAAAAATGACTTTTTTCTGCATCACCGGTTATTATTAGCTAAAGTAGCACAGCTGGCTAACTAGCCTCTGCTGAAGCTCGGACAAAATAAACCAATCTCGTCCTTATGACGAGGGATTATTTATTTATATTTACACATATCTATTTGGCTTTAGCAAAACCTCCCGGGAGTTTAATACACAATAATTCCACTCACCTAAATTAATTCCTGTTTTCTTAACTCAAACGCTAGCCCCAGCTACAAACGTTGGTTTGATTGACAGCTCCTTGGTGGTTTCGATTGGTTTGTGGGTTTGGGTGGGCGGGGCGAACGGCAACGTGCTTCGTCCGCATTGCGCATGTCTGGAAATAAAGGTTTTTTTTTTTTTTTTTATCATTTTTTTTGTTTAAATGAGTAGTTTTAAAGCAGTTGTCCATTTTCTGCTATGACTACTCGATTATATTCAACAGTTGGGGCACTATTTATGGAGTCAATATATAATAATATTGATACATGAATCAAGTTAAATTTTCGTACAGGCACCCTTTATAATTTCTTTTCAAATAATTGGCTTTTATCGTTCAGCTTCTTATGGCAAACTATTAAGCTCTGTTAATTAAACAGATATATTTAACAATAATTTGTACCTATATTTATTTCATTATTTGTTTTTAGATTATCATAATTACTACAATAGTCGTTACATAAACGTGTTATTAATGACATTTAGGCCTACACTAAGCAGAGAGCAATATCTAGCCAATCATAAAAAAATTATAATAAAAATAATTTTACCCCATTCACAATTTTTTTAATTCTACACATATAACCATGGGGACTGTCAAAGTAGGTCTTCTCATTAAAAAAAAAAACAAATAACAAAAATATATATACATATATATATAAAAAAAGGAAAAAGAATTAATGCAATTTATTTAAAATAATGATTTAAAACAGTGACCATAAAGAAAACAAACAAACTAAGAACCTATACAACTGGACTCATTGTAATCTTACAGTTATATTTAACATAAATGTTACACATATATGGTTTCACTTATTTGAAACACTTAATTTTTGACAAAAGTTGCTTTCCACATTTCACACTTGCTAGAACGAAAACATTTCCACGAGCACCTGCCTCCAACAAAGCGTGTGCTGGACAATACGTCCTAAACACGAAGGCTTAAATTAATAGTTGGCAAGAAGGCCAAGTTAATTAAAAGGGGCTCGATGATGTTCGAGTCTCTCGTGAGAAGGCAGTCATTTGGCCAGCATTTCTGGTTATGCGCTGTTGTGTATGTTTATTCCAGCAAAGCCTGCAGTGTTCACCATCCAAGATGGCTGCGGGTGAAAGCAACAGCCGATCCTCATGCCTAAACTTGTCTAATTCGGGGCCTCTAGGCAATGCACCGCCGAGCAACAGCGCCCATTCCGCACCCGCCAGCAACGGGGGAGCCGTGGCTGCAGCCGGGGGGATGAACCGGAGCGCGGGGAACGCGAACCCCCGGTCGGGCCCGGAGAACGGCGGAGGCGCCGAGTCTGCGGTGAGAAGCACGCCGAGCGCGCACAACCCTCCGCGGCAGTCGGTCGGTCCGAGTGGAGCGACTTCAGGCGCTGCGTCAAACATGACGGCGACACCATCATCATCATCCTCCTCATCCTCATCCTCCGCCGACGCGTCCGCCGCCGTCGCCTCGCTTCCCAGCAGTCCGGCTTCGGTTTTGGTTTATCGAGAGCCGGTCTACAACTGGCAAGCGACAAAAAGTACAGTGAAAGAAAGGTTTGCATTTTTGTTTAACAACGAAGTGCTAAGTGACGTCCATTTTTTGGTTGGGAAGGGAATGGGAGTGCAGCGCATTCCAGCGCACAGGTAGGGATGAATGGCGGTCTGTTTGTATGTTTTACTGGAGTCATTTTTCAATCATTCTGTATTTTGCAATAAACTAAGCTTATGGCAAACTCTCCCGCTCGATTAATATAAACTATAGCATTTGTTTCGGCGAGGATAAATCCATATTTAATCCTCAAATGGACGTATTTACAGTCCGCTCCCGTTGCTCTTCGCAGATTTGCTCTCGCTGTGGGAAGTGCCGTGTTTGATGCCATGTTCAACGGTGGCATGGCAACAACGTCGACCGAAATTGAACTGCCAGATGTGGAACCGGCTGCATTTCTAGCCCTTCTCAAGTAAGAATGGGCCACGGAATGCTTCGCTGCACGCTTAATGATCTGTACTGCTCTTCTATGTGTTGACCCCTGTTGTCATAACGTCCTTCAGATGCCCTCTGCCATGTAACTGCAGACCAATGCAAAAATGTACCATGGTATACACGTGTTTCATACGGGTTCTATTCCCAACTAATACCTTACAACAGTGTAATCAAGCTTTTGGATTCTTTTTTTTTTTTTTAAATGATTGTAGTGGCACGAGCAATGATATTTCGGCGGAAATGGACAGTTGCAAAAAAACAGAACCTTAAAAATTGAGATTGTGGACACCAGTTTCAAACCAACAACAAAAAAAACAGGGATCAATAATGTCTGTCAGTCTGTTTTCTTTTGACTATCTATCTATCTGCTAAACTGTGTCTCAAGACATGTCTGTTTGTCTCCCAATGAGCTTGTCTATTATAGTTTGTGTTTCCTTTCGCACTTACAGATTTTTATACTCCGATGAAGTGCAAATTGGACCAGAGACCGTAATGACCACGCTTTACACAGCCAAAAAGTACGCAGTACCTGCGCTCGAAGCCCACTGCGTCGAGTTCTTAAAGAAAAACCTACGTGCCGACAATGCGTTCATGTTGCTTACCCAGGTAATCGCATGGACTTGAGTCCGATTCGATATTGGCAGTAGGAACTGACCTATTGGACAGCGCCATTTTTTCAAATTTGAGTCCCCATGTCCTCCCTTTCAGATCCTTGCAAACAGCGCCTCAAGCTTATTGAGTGATGTCTGTTATAGATTATATGAAAACACGGTTATTTTTGCTTTTAGGCACGGCTTTTTGACGAGCCCCAGCTGGCTAGTCTCTGTTTAGAAAATATCGACAAGAACACAGCTGATGCGCTAGCCGCCGAGGGCTTTACGGATATCGACCTCGGTACTACCCCGAAGTATCAAATCTCACAACAAAATACAATTGGATGAGTAAGCAAGAAATAGACCGTTTTATGTTCCCTCCTGTGCAGACACCCTTGTGGCAGTCCTGGAGAGAGACACGCTGGGTGTACGGGAAGTGCGTCTCTTCGGGGCCGCGGTTCGTTGGGCGGATGCTGAGGCCCAAAGGCAACAGTTACAGCCCACGCCGGAGAACAAGCGCAGAGTGCTGGGAAAAGCTCTTTCCCTCATTCGCTTCCCGCTCATGACCATCGAAGAATTCGCTGCAGGTAATTTCCTGAGTGCTTTTGAGAAAAAGTTGATCTGCAGTATTTTGCTCGGTTGTTTAAGCTAAAAGGCTAGTAATAGCTGGGTTAGCTTCCTGAGTGGGACTAGCCGTAAAGCTAAACCTTGTGTATGTGCGCGATAGGTCCGGCTCAGTCTGGGATACTCACAGATCGGGAGGTGGTCAGTCTGTTCCTGCATTTTACGGTCAACCCAAAACCACACGTTGAGTTTATTGACCGGCCTCGCTGTTGTCTCCGGGGGAAAGAGTGCAGTATCACGCGTTTCAGTCAAGTGGAGAGCCGCTGGGGCTACAGCGGAACCAGTGACCGCATCCGGTGAGTGTGTGTGTGTGCGCTTGCAAAACCATTGATTGAAAAGGCAGGAACGGGTGGATTTGATTCTAGACGTTTTTTGTACCTGAAATAGGTGGAACGTTAAAAACTGCGGTCAAGTAATGTTTGCATTCAAATTCTGCACAGGTTTTCGGTGAACCGCAGAATATTTGTTGTGGGATTTGGGCTCTATGGGTCAATACACGGTCCAACTGACTATCAGGTCAACATCCAGGTGAGAACAAAGCAAAAATTCACATTTCAACCATGATCTGCCTGCAGTATGTTGGTACAGATGGTCTTTCTGTCTAAGTGGGTGATTCTTGGCCGCAATCAATTGCAATGAGAAGATTTTAAGCTGCAAGTCAAAAGTTTAGCCGACTACAAATTTGTGTAGTTTTGTGCTTTGAGTTGATCTTGGAAGTGTGAAGATGTGTTGGTACGCCAGTGGTAATGGCGCACGTTTTCTTCCAATGTAGATTATACATACAGACAGCAATACAGTTCTCGGTCAGAACGATACAGGCTTTAGCTGCGATGGAACGGCCAGTACCTTCCGAGTCATGTTCAAGGAGCCCGTGGAAATTCTTCCCAGCGTCAACTACATCGCCTGCGCCACCCTCAAGGTAAAATAGACTGTTGATATATTAGCCTTCTGTGTTTCAAACATCGCTCGTTTTACGATTGGACATGTAGTCCCCTTGAAATCCCTTTGTTACAAAAAAAGAATAATTTAACACCGTATTTCATGAATTCTTAATTAACCTTTGATGCTTTTGCAGGGGCCAGACTCGCATTATGGGACCAAAGGGATGCGTAAAGTCACTCATGAAGCCCCGGCTACTGGTACAAAGACCTGCTTTACATTCTGCTACGCTGCGGGCAACAACAATGGCACTTCTGTAGAGGATGGACAAATCCCAGAGGTCATCTTCTACACATAATGACCAAGCAGAATCTTCTCACGATTGAGGATTCTCGCATTGCATTTTATGGCCAACTCACCGGTCTCCATGTAGACCGCGACCAAATACTGATCTCTCATTTCTAATGGCTTTTGTTTCTAAGATGTGAAGCATGAGAATTCAGTCCTTTCAAAGTGTACTTAGGGTACAGATTCTGTTTCTACCCAAGTATTACCTTGTAGTACCACCTTGATGTTATGAGCAGCCAACGTCATTGCTAATTAATGAAAATAGGTGAACTTGTCATTGCAATGATCTACTACAGGTACATTTTAACTCTAGAGGGTAACTCTCTTCCATTTGTACATTTATTTGAATGCTGACAACTGTTGTTTTTTTTTTTTGGTTCCACCTTTGACCCTTGATTGTTCAATGCTCATCAGTTCTTCAAGTTGCACTGATGCACTTAAACCCCCTGGTGCAACAGCAAGTTTGGGGGGGAAATTACACTACATCTCAATAAAGACGTCAATTCATTGTAAAATGGACTGTTATGTACCCGTTTTGAGTGGCCTGCACCCCTTGTGAGAGGTGAAACTCCATTTCTTTGATGGCAGTGTGAACAGTAGATGTTTATAAAGTGTTGTTTTACCATAGTTGCCCTTCTTGTAGTGATAAACCACAAGAGCACTTGCATTCACAATGCCACGATGTATAAAAGCTCTAAAGTATTGACTGCAGTGAAATACTGAACACGTTTCTGTTACAGATTTTGAAAATTCATTTGAGATGTTGATATAAGGAAGATGAACAGGAAACAGCTTCATGAATGTACCAATGCTTACTTAGTAAGCACTGTAAATAATGTCCTTGTCTTGTTTCTGTATGTTCAATTAAAGTCTGCACCCTGAGCTTGTTATAAAGCATCAATTTATGCAGCATACACACTTAATACTAACAACTTGTTTTTTGGGAGTGGTGTTTAAGCGAAACTTATTTCAATGCCTTTTGACTTGGGTCAAATCAGGCTGAACCCCCTTCCCTTGTCTAGGTTTCCAAGTCTACGGCTAAAAGAATTTTTGCATACCAAATCAGATTGCTATTAAAGTAGCTCACATTTCACTGACTTCGGTTTCGTACATATTTGGACAAGTGAAATAAAGTTTAACACATTAAACATACACCAATAACAGTGATTGCCTTAAGAAATGCTAATTAGAGTTGACATGTAATCACATTTTAGCAGAACAGGAGTATTTACCATTGCACAAATAGGTGGGCAACTACAGTACTTTAAACAGCCTATTAAAGAGACCACACATTGGTCCCTACCTTTCATATTAAAGTAATTTCATTCAGACTACAATCCAGAAAGAAACAAAAACTTCACTTTGAAAAGTACTCACAGCACATCTTCATGTATTAGCATGTATAAACCCAGTCAAAAAAGGCACAGGAGACATTGCATTGTTGATCAAGTTGTATATTTTAGGTTTACACAAACATGAGTCTTCCAGAAATATTTTAGATACCATTTACCATTACAGCAAGCACCGGATATACATGTGTTTTAGTATTCAGGTTATGTACGTAGTAAAAAAAAAATGCACAAGTTATTATTTGAGTCATTTTTAGCACAAATAATTACACTTCAAACGCCACTAGTGGGTTTCAAAAGCCACCATTCGGCTGTTGGTCTTTAATACGGACACCTGCATAAGTCAGACAATAAGGCATCTTAAAACCATGGTGACATCTCCTGTAGTGTTCAGGTCAAAAGAAATCTAGCTCAGGTAAATCTACAGTTTGTCCAAGTAGTCATCTAAAGCTGGAATACTTTCTTTGAATCCCTTGTGCTTGTGTGTCTCAGTCACAAGCTGGAAAGCCTTGCAACTGGCTTTAATGGCATCTCCAGGAATGTTCTGCCAATGGTCAAACACACTGTGGGAAAGCTTGGCCAGATGTGTTGGAGCAAAGGTCAGCTGTGAAACCTGCGTAAAGGTAATGGTTCATCCCATGCAACTTAAACACAATGGATGGAGAAGACCAAAAAAAAAAAAAAATTAAAAAAAAAGGTCTTTAGATTTACTCACCAAATGGGCAAGTAGACTTTGAGCAAAAACACTTGTCTTCCCATAACTTGGGATTCCTCAAATTCAAACCCACGCCTCCTGGTCAGTACACCATAGATGCCAGCAATAGCAGACTCTGGGCACTGAAGATGGGTGACCATGTTAGAGTACAGTAGTAAATACTGAAGGAGCACCAATTAAGATTTTCACAGTTGACTGATTGCATACCTCAATCTCAACCAGGTACACAGGCTCAAGAAGCTTGAAGGCAGGTGGATGGTGATCATCCGTAGCGGAGCTTCTCCTGCTGGCAGCCAGCGAGCGACGCATCAAAGCCTTCAGCAGGGCCTTGCCCTCAGAATCCAATTTGATTTCCATTTTTTCCAAATCAGCTTAGCGGTTTCTTCTTAAAGTTCATGGTGGCGTCAAATATCTGTACAATCGGAAAAGTTACAGCGCCATAAAATATCCCTAGATACAAAGTAAACTAACCCAAGTTGTTCTCCACAGCCATATCAGATTGAATTTTCTCATCAAGACAATCAGGTCAAAGTGAAGAATTTTTGAAATCATCATTAATGGCTTGGATAACTATAAAATGTTACCACACACAGTGCAAGATTACTCACTTTGAGGATAGGGTCCAGAATCAGTTGGGTAAAAGTCCTGGGAAGTTTCTTTTTACCATCTGGTGTAGTAGAAGAGGGGCTAAACTTGCCAGAGGAAGGGCCCAAGTACCTGCAAGAAACAGTCACGCATTACATCAAGAAACATTACATTATATATTTATTGTTTTGTTGGGATCTCTCGTCTCACCAGTCTCCCCAAAGATTCTTCATCATGTCCTCAACCTTCTTGAACTGCTCGGCTGGTTCCAGCTTGGCTTCATCTTTGGGGGCAAACTTAAAATCACATACATCTCCACAAACTGCTTCAAAGTGAAAGCCCATTCATGGAGTCCTGATCCAAAGCCAACAGTACCAACGACTGGATCAATCTAAGAGCAGGACGTTAAGTAGTAAGCTTCGTGTACTTCAAACATTTTAGATCAATCAATAAATTTACAACTCTCCACAGAAACAGCATAGGGTAATTTCTTTGAAAAATTTAAAAGGTGCCATGAGCAAGCCATGAAGCACTCACCATGATGTTGCCCATAGGTCCACTTTCATCCCGTTGACATTCTTAATGTACTGGAAATTCTGGTACAGCTCTTCAGAGCCTAGCTGCAGCATTGCATGATCCATTTTGTTCATCATTAATACTGGCTTTAATCTCAACAAAGACCTGTCCGAGTCTCTCTCTGGATGTGCACACCTGCAAAACAGCAATTTTTAACAACTTGAATAAGCAAGCCTCGGAAAATGCAACATTTCAGCCTTCAAGCCACATCAAGTTCGCACACATCTGGTACCCCGCTTACACTAAAGGTTCTTTATTGGAATCTAGAGTTCTACGAAGAACGTTTAACTTTCCAAGAACTGTTCACTGAAGTGTTTTTCCATGGCGTCGCTGCAAAACAAACACTTAACAGTGTACCTACGTCTACCAAACCACCACCATTTTAGCTCAGCAGACACACAATCAACTACCACTAATGCACCATCTGTGGCACGAAGCGCAGCCGTAACCTCTGAAGAGAAGTCAGCATGCCCTGGTGAGTCGATTAGGTTGAGGAGAAAACCGGAGCCCTCTTTGCACTGCTTAAAGGCTAAATCATAATCATTGAGCTTTAGAGAGAACATAGAGATGGCACTGTGGGTGCAAACGGTGAAGTCAATCTGTGTATTTGGCAACAAGCACCTAATTCTCAATCATTGTATGCTAGTCTTTGAGGTGCGGAATTGAAATGAGGCATTAACTAATACAAACTACGCAGGAGCAAAACTACTTTGTCTCTTTAAGCAGTAATATGAACACCATTTTAATGTAAAGCGGCCATAAGCATGGTAAAAACAAATATTGTGTGGTGCATTTCAATAACAAGCGCTAAAAGCTGATGTTACCTCAATTCTAGAGGATTAACATCTGGGATGATTACATGTTGGTGTACCTTTTAATACATCTTAAAGCCTAATTAACTGTAGCCAGGCAATAAAACAGCTGCAGAGACAAATATTCAGTGGGTTTACACACTACTGAAACACGTGAGAACCAACATAGCTGACCTTTTCCCTGATGCGAGACATGTGTGGAGCATTTTGTAAATTCTATGGGTAACTTAAAGCCTTCTATAGTTACAAAACCGTTCCTTTTGCTGCGTGATATTGAGAACTGGTGCGTCTTCTGTTATTTTAATGCATTCTTAAATATGAACGCACGGATTTGGAGTGAATTGTAGTCATTTACGGCAACCACAGGCTTCATTCCGCGTTTAGGAAAAAGATGGACAGGCTTTGATGAAACCAGGGTAATAAAACCACCCAGCACAACAGATAAAAAGTAACGTGACCTACGCCATTTCAGTGCGAACTACGTACTAAAAATGCCTTAAATTTTTCAAAAGTAAAATGTACGCATGAACTTCTAGACGAAGCAGGATTTAATTCAGATTCAGGTCAATGTTTCATAAGTTTCTCGTGCAGCGTCCTCACTATTAAACCAAAATTCAACCACTCCAAGCACTTAAATCGTGACAAAATTTCAAACTTTAGAAGATTATTAACGCATAAAGAAAACGCCACCATATACCCACTTACCATTTTGCCCGATGTTTTTGGATTAGCGGTGAACTACACCGTCTGTCACGTTAAGACACAAGCGGGGAAAAGACAGAGGAAACCAACCCTCATGAATATATATCAAGCGCGCGCTGCACGTATTGTGCGTGATGACGTCGGGCCATGGCTCGCATTTAAAGGTGCAGTATCAGTTTCCAGGATGACAGAAAACGTAGAAAACAGGGTATCTAAAGCGATAAAATATAATTTAATCCCAGTAGAGTACAGGCACACGAAATGGCATACAGAAATTGATAATTTAAACATTTTAAACAGTTTCCTTTATATATTCGGAATAAAACAGGCATTCGACCAGCAGGTGGCGCTTCGTCACTAAATTCACAAAGCCAAAGTGAATGTCTCCAAAGTCTTGCAAACTCTGATTTACACCCTATCAATCACTCACTTTTTAAAAGTTTCTCTTGCAGTTGTGATTGAACATCCGTGGGTAAAAAGTGGGGAAAGACTGGGGTGATGCTAAATGTGATAAATAATATATTTGACAGATCATGATGCTGATTTAAGATTAAAAACTGGTTTAAGGTTAAAAGCTGGTTTAAGCTGGTCCTGAGCAGGAGTTGCTTAGGGCCAGCATAGGACCAGCTCAAACCAGCATCCATGCTTCAAAACCAACCTAACCAGCATATGCAGTTTTTTCCAACAGGAATGTGACTAGTAGGCAATGTGGAGATACTATATGTGTTTTGGCTGGAATTAAGTAATCAAAATCTCATTTGCTTTACAGGGTTAGATGTCATATTGAATTGAATGTGCATATAAACAAGGCTGTGTGGAATAACCATTTTTCCTGGACACGTGCTGGCAAGGATTTCTTTAATTTAAAGTACCTCAAGAGTGTTTCGAAAACATAAGGAACCGATGTCATACACATTAGCATATTGTGATAAAGTTCATTATTTTCTGTAATGTACTGATAAACATTAGACTTTCATATATTTTAGATT
>JAUYWG010000060.1:7077454-7099196 GCA_034779775.1 Enteromius afrohamiltoni | reverse complement strand
TAAAATATATGAAAGTCTAATGTTTATCAGTACATTACAGAAAATAATTAACTTTATCACAATATGCTAATTTTTTTAAAAGGACCTGTATATTTATATGAAGAGTTCCGATTCAAAAGCCTTTAAAGGCCATCTTGGTCAAAAATGAGATAACGATACTGAGTGAATGCTCTCCACACGTTATATATCTTTATCAAGTACTTTCAAATGCACCGAATCCCACTGAGAAGTACCATCCTAGAAACCTATACAAAGTAGCCAGAAAGAAATGCTAATTTTAAAGAAAAGCAACAGACGTACTGGTAGAAAGTTGGAAAAGAAGTGAAGCAGTAAATATAGGTGAAGCAAGATCACTCCTTCTATATAGGGCTTTGTGATGGGCTGTTGTCCCTGTATGATGGGCTGGTCCTTGGCGGAAAAAAAGCTTGCCCGCAAGATTCACATTCAACGGCAGTCCTGTAATGTGCAAAAGCTGGCAGATGATGTACGTTACAGTTGGATTGAATATGTGATTCAGCACATTGCAGGTTTTGGCTCGGGTCATGCATTTGCTTTGAAGCCAAGGGCATAAGAGCAGTTGGATGCATGCACTCAACTATAATGACAGATTTTGCACTTCAGAGTGAGAATGTTTCATTTCTAAACACTGTGCCCTATTTTTGTTTGCCTTGCAGCCTATTCTACAGATTAGCGAGGCTGGAGCATCCAGATGGTAACAGCGCCCACGTGGATTGTATGTGAAGTAGAGAAAAAAGTATACCATTGAATTTATGCTGTTATGGTCAGCGTGACAACAATCTTCACTGTTGTTGAGAGGTGCACGGGAGGAAGAAGAGAATGCAACCACGTCAAGGTTACTAGTTCACTGAATACAACCATTTCAATCAAACCAGAGAGCATGCGGTTTTTGACAGTGACACAATAGGACAGCATCAGTCCGCCTTGAGATGAAATCAAAGTGACAGAAAAGAGCGACTTGGTCAGGCGCATGAGCATGCAAACCGTCTGAGATGCTAAAAAGTGTCAGTCAATAAATGAAGTAAGCTGAAAATATATTTTTTTCAGTCGGTGCATTCATGGGATGTTGGTTACGGCTGCTAATGCTTAGTAAAAAACTGGCAAGTGGTTACCTGCAAGCTCCCTTAAAGGGGTCGTTTTATTCAAGTTTACAGTAAAATACTGTTTTTGTTAGTGAAACAGAAAATAATTATTCATATTATAATTTACAGTGAAAAAAAACATAAATTGACATTCTTTGGTAGCTCACATTTTGTTTTAACCATTATATGGTTTTATATTACAAAAAAGTGTTCTATGAATGTTTTGCTTACATTCACGTAAAAATTAAAGGAATAGTTCACCCAAAAATGTAAAATCTGTAATAACAGCCTCATGCAAAGCATTTCTGGGAACCAATATAAGAGAAAACTAAAAAAGAGGAAGAGGATTTCTGTTTTCCAGAATGCTTTTTATGAGGCTGTTTTGAATAGATTTGTTTCTGTAAAGATAAAAGACTTGTTTATTGTTCATTTATATTTAAAAAAACACTGTTGCCAATAAATTTGATAAATATAAACCTACAGTAAGTTACTGGAAAACCAGCTTCATAACTACAGCAATTTTTTTACAGTGAGCCTGGTTACTAATTGTCTTCAAGATTTCTTTCTTTTGTGTTCAGCAAAAGCAGTTTTTTGTTTAGAAACGGTAATAAAACATGTTTGTTCTATTATTTTGCAGGCATTACAAGAATGTTAGTTTTGAATGTTTTCTGAATGTTCCAAAACAAACATTTTAAATGAAAATCCAACTATAACTTTCCATAATGTATAAATAAATTCTTTGAGTTGCCATTATAAAGCTAGGATGGATCTTCATCCATTATTTTTAATATAACTCTGATTGTATTCATCTGGGAAAAAAAAAAAGTAATATACACCATTGATTTTCTCCTAACTGTGAAAAGGCTTTGTCTTAGTAAAAACAACTTTTACAGAAAAGACACTGATGTATTGAAGAAAATCCAGGAAAAACGTCAGTCCTTCAGTTTTCCTTCAAACTTTCCCTGAAATTGACACTCCATGTAGGAATTCCACCGTCTAATTATGGCTCTTGTGGAGAGGTACGTGAGTGCTTTGTAAAACGGTGGCTGATGCTTTGAACCCTGTGCGTGACGCTGCTAACTTTGATGGTGAGTACGCAAATCTGACGGTGCCGTTAATGCCTATTTAAAGTTCCCCTGCATACAAATGACATTGTGCTTTAATTGATGACTGAATCTGTGCTTGCTAATGAAAAGTAAGCAAAGAAACGGCTCTGGTAAATTTCAACAAAGCCTGTCTGAAAAACAACACATCTCTGAGAATGAGAAATGTTTTTTTTAAAGCTACACCCTACACAATAGATAGCTTTCAAAGTCGTATGAGCCTGTTCAGCTTCAAAGTTTTGTGTGACAGGTGATGAAATAAGAGTAGAAGGAGATAGACTTGCTTTAAGAAAAGACACGCTGTGCCTGATGAGATGATAGTTGTTCCTGCGTGACTCAAAGCTCTGACGTCAAGAACAGGAAGAGAACAGGTCTTTACCGTTCGGAAATAAATGTAAAAAATGATGCCTTATACTACAGTCAAGTCTCATAAAGACAATATAGAGCAATATATTAAGTAAAAACAACACAAAATAGTCTGGTGAAGTGGAAAGGATAAAAGCAACAATACTTCCACTGTAAAAACAGCAATAATAATGTTGTGTATATATGTATATAAAAACTATTAATAATAGAAATGCATATGATTCAGAACAGATCTTTACCATTAATGGAAATAGTTACTTTCTACAACTAGTAAAAATAATGTTTATTATGTATATTATATATTTCTTAATCATCAAAACTGTGTGAAAGGTTGAATTACCTCAGACAGAAGGGAAATATGACCTTTGAACTGGCTCTGGATCAGGTGTTTTCCCATAACAAATGCCTGAAGCTCTTACTTGCAAGTGCATCAAAAACACTGAAGTAACTCCAAGGAATGATTCCAGGGATGAGAAGGGAAGTGTGGTACACTGTCGAAAAAATAGAAATAAATAAAAAGTGCACCAATTGTAACTTCTTCTGGTAGCATATGACCCTCCCCCCTCCCACCATATGAACCAATTAGCATATGAACTAATTATTTTTACATGTGAGTTTGTCCTATTGATGCGCTTTACCTGGTAAAACTCAAGCTTAATATATGATTGCCATTGATTTTTACTTTATACTGCGTACCACAGAAGTAGCAGTATGTTTGGTTGAAATACAAACTGCTATTTCTTCAGGGTGCTCCCACAATTTTTTATCTTACATCCCAACAAAGAACAGCCAATCAAATGCAGCACCGAGGATGATGACCTGATTGCTGCGTTGGAGTTCGAACTTTGTCCTGGGTAAGCAGAGGGACAAAGACAGAGTAAGGATTGACAGATATTTTTGCTTTGTCCCATTTTTGGCGTTTTTTCAAGGATTTTTTAGACTGCGTTCCCCCTGGATCACAGCAATGGAGAACTTTTCAGACCAGGTAAGACCAAATGTTTACAATTTTTTCCATTTTTTACATGATAATTGGTATTGAACGTAGACTACGTTATCTAGCCTGCCTGTGTAATATCTCATATAGTGCAAAGTTCATAAAAATGGAAAAAGATATCTTGTTTTGACATTTGTTTTGGCGCTTTGGTTTCCATTGAATCACACTGACAACAAATGATATATACAACAAATATATTCACTATCTCAGGGTGGTGAAGGGTTAGAACTACTCGATTTGCTCTTTGATAAAAATGACGGCATCTTACGGTATGAGACTATGGGACCACAAAGCAATCAGCCTTGGCCAGTTCAAGATCCTCATGTAAGTCTGGCTTCTCTTCTTCTAAGCTTCTCTGGTTCTTCAAATTTTAACATACAAAATGAAAATTACAATTTACTTACCCCAATGTCACTCCAAATCTTTTTGACATGTGCTGAACACAAAAGAAGATATTCTAAATTTTTGTTTTTTTTGTGGACAAAAACAGACAGAAATCTTCTTTTGTGTTCCACCCACTCAATATCTCGTCATTCACCATCTTGTATTCTCGATTGCCAGATGGCGATGCCCGCTCAGGGTAACGAAGACTTCTTCAACGCACTTTTAGGTGGCTACGACTCTGTTTCTGGATCTCCAGTTTGGTCGCCCTCTCCTAGCGACAGCGGGATCAGCGAAGATCCTCATTCGGATCACATCGATAGCCCGCCACCGACCGCTAGCCCTCCTTCGGAGCCTCACATCGTCGTGTCCCAGGCGCTACACAATCTCGACACCAACTTCCCTTTTAATTTCAGTGAGTATCAGATATTCGTGAGGCAAGTCTTGGTGGTGACTCGAGACTCTGTAAACACAAATGATTAGCCTCCCAATTATTGATTCACTGCATTGTGCTGTTTTGCTACACGATTTGAAGATAAGCTCCAATTCCTGAGCTTTGTGAATCTCTGCACACACAAACAAAGAAGGATAAATAGTATTATCTGTTGCAGCAGACGGCTGGGAGACTGGCTTCTTCCCAGACAGGGCCAGAGAGATGCAGCGTGCATCTGAAACACCGCAGGCGCAACCGAACGCTGGATTCCCCCTAACTGTAAAGGACCTGCTGCTATCTGGCACGCCAGAGCCTGTGAGTTTGCACTCAGGCATGAAGCTAGGTAAAACACGCAAGGCAGAATAGGGAAAAGGTGAACTTGAGAGCAGATAAAAGGTGAACTCGATAGGATTCTGAGCATCCAGGCACACAGAGACGTTGATTGGATTTGTTTCTTTCATGTCCGTTTGATATTCTAGGCCACAAAGTCGAGCCAGCAGTCCTACCAGGAGCTGGTTCTCACAGAGGATGAGAAACGACTGCTTGCCAAGGAAGGACTGACTCTGCCAAATCAGTTTCCGCTCACTAAGGTACCCTCAGTTGGCAATTACTTCATAATGGTAGAGCGCAGCCGTTTGTCTTTGTAGCTCAATATTTCTGCTTCCCTCCCGTGATCAAGTACGAGGAGAGGATTCTGAAGAAAATCCGCAGAAAGATCCGCAACAAGCAGTCGGCTCAAGAGAGCAGGAAGAAGAAGAAAGAATACATTGACGGCCTGGAGAGCAGGTATCGACTGCTGTGCTCGAACAAATGAAGCAAAAGCGGAAGCTACATGCGTCAAATCATAGTAAAAATCCGAATCCGAGTTGATGCAATTTGCAGCTACTGAACACAAACCCCTGGAAAAACACCAGGTGGAAGTTCACAGCTGCATCTGAGAATTAACTCAGAGAGTGGATTTGATTGCAACCTGTTTTGTTTTTTTTACATGGTTCTTATGGGAAATCTGTTTTTCGTAGGATGGCGACATGCAGCGCACACAACCAGGAGCTGCAGAGGAAAGTCTTCCAGCTGGAGAAATGCAACATGTGAGGGAATC
The DNA here is from genome assembly GCA_034779775.1 of Enteromius afrohamiltoni. Classification (NCBI taxonomy): domain Eukaryota; kingdom Metazoa; phylum Chordata; class Actinopteri; order Cypriniformes; family Cyprinidae; genus Enteromius; species Enteromius afrohamiltoni. The sequence continues at coordinate 7,093,720 of JAUYWG010000060.1, read as the reverse complement.
ATTTACTTGTTGATCTGCACACCCCATACAGGCTCCTGAAATTGAACTTTTTCCCCCGCTCTCTTCATTTCAGATCCCTGATGGAGCAACTGCGTCGGCTGCAGGCGATGGTCATGAATGGATCCAACAAAACGGCCCAGACTGGGACCTGCATTCTGGTGAGGGGTTAAAAGAAGAGATATTAGCACATGAAAGATCTAGGCGTACAGTTATCATGTTCTGGGCGTTAAAAATCCCCCCCCATCTTTTATATACTGTATTCAGACTTTTAAAAACGCATTTATGTACGCAACATGTTTATTTTTAAATGAATTCAACTGCATTCGAATAAATTATTGAAAATTGTCAAAATTATATATGCTTTTAGATGTATAAACCTGAAGAGAGCCATTTGCAATTCAAATCATTTATTTACAGATTCGTGATTACTGTTTCAAAGCGATTTTACAGAAACCATCGCTTCAACTCACAACCTAGTAAGGTACCCTAGTTAGATGCAACACAAACACAAGCTGAAAGCTGAAACAAGACTTCTTTTTTTTATTTTAAAAGCAACAACAAAAAAAATACATGAAGATATGGGTTGAACTCCTAATTTGCACTTAGTAGTAGTTAATAAGGGAGCTGTTGCATTTAAGTATTGGTAGGATTAAGGATGTAGAATATATTCATGCAGAATATGTGCTTTATAAGTACTGCTAAACAGTCAATATGCTATTAATATGCATGCTACTAAACAGTTATAGTGAGAATTTGTCACCCCGAAGCCATCCTATAGGTGTATATGACTTTCTTTTTCCAAACGAACACAGTCTTTATAAGTTTTATTTTTAATTGTCCTGGCTCTTCCAAGCTTGATAATGCTGGTGGATAGTGCCCATTAGCTACTTTAAATGATTACATAATCATAATGATTTACTTTTAAAATAATAACATAAATAACTTACTGACTGAGTGTTGAGTTCCTTCTTTGTTTTTAATGGCAGGTGGCATACAGCTTCAAGGTGCATCAATGCCACCTCTGGCTAGAGCGTCAAGTTCTGGCTTCTTGGCTGACTTCTGGCTGTACGTCACGTCAGAAGTCAGCCAAGAATTTTAAAACATTATAGTTTTGGCCATTACACAAATAACATTAATTGAGTAAAAGTAAAAAAAACTTGTCATCCGAAATCTCACATGCACATTTTATTGTGTTTTATGACTAGTCAAGACTTTGACAAATGCTTTTAAAGTTTAAATTCTGTCATACTCACGCTCATGTCACTACAAACCTGCAATACCTATTTATCTTTGGAACACAAATTTTTTATGAAATTTGAAACTATTCTGACCACAGAATTTTCATTTTTGGGTGAACTAACTCTTCAAAGCAATCATCTCTGTTCCTCAACATGAAGAAAACTCCAGTCTACAGCTTGAGAACATACCTGTAAAACAGATATTACATTAAAGATGTGATTCACTAATGGCCTTTTTTGTTGTCACATACACTTCCTCTGTCTCTCAGGTGCTGCTTCTGTCTTTCACCTTGATCCTGCTGCCCAATCTGAAGCCCTTTACAGAAACCAAGGTCAGCCAACATGGAGACTTCAGCCCATTGAGAGGTGAGTTTTCTGGCCGATAAATCTCCTCCATCCAGTCCTTAAGAGGGAAAAACCCATTACAACTACCTTATATCCTCTCGCCGCTAACTTGAGAGGAAAATGTCATGCTTGAAGAACAAGGGGTTCTTCAGTCTGTAATGTATCATTTGGTTTACAAGTCATTAGGCTTGGATTGAAACCTTGTCACAGTTATTGGAAGGTGATGCAGACTAGAAGAATGGCAAACAGCTTAGTCATGTTTCCCACACATTGAATCAACGGCGTGGAAGAAAAGCTGTAATTTGTCCTCATCAAACTGCTGTCAGTGTTTCTGAAGGGAATCAATTCTTATTCTGCAGGCTAAGCGTAGGTCATGGTTAAAGTTTGGTGCACTTGGTCACAGTCTCGTTCAATTAGCATCCCGTTGAGCTCTTTTGAAGTGGATAGTTTAAGATCAGGAAAAAAGAACAGGGGAAAATGTGTCACAGAGTGACTTGTCTGTTATTTCCTCCACAGACAAAAATAACTTTCATTTCCCCTTTTTACTGAATGTAGCTAATCAAAGCCAAGGTCATCAGTCTGACAATATGTATACAGGTCATATAATTAGAATATCTTCAAAAAGTTGATTTATTTCACTAATTCCATTCAAGAAGTGAAAGTTGTATAACATACTCATACATTCCACACAGACTGATATATTTCAAGTGTTTATTTCTTTCAATGATTTGATGGTTATAACTGGCAACTAATAAAAGCCCCAAATTCAGTATCTCAGAGCATTAGAATATTACTTAAGCCCAAAAGGATTTTTAGAAATCTTGGCCAACTGAAAAGTATGAATGTAAAAAGTATGAGCATGTACAGCACTCAACACTTAGTTGGGGCTCCTTTTGCTTGAATACTGCAGATTTTCTATGAGGTTAAGGTCAGGCGAGTTTGCTGGCCAATTAAGAACAGGGATACCATGTTCCTTAACCAGGTACCGGTAGCTTTGGCACTGTGGCAGGTGGCAAGTCCTGTTGGAAAATGAAATCTCCATCGCCATAAAGTTGGTCAGCAGAAGGCATGAAGTCCTCTAAAACATCCTGGGATACAGCTGTGTTGACCTTGGACCTCAGAAAACACACAAGCACATGGCACCACAAACCATCATTGACTGTGGAAACTTCAGACTGGACCTCAAGCAACGTGAATTCTGTGCTTCTCCTCTCTTCCTCCAGACTCTGGGACCCTGATTTCCAAAGGAAATGCAAAATTTACTTTCATCGGAGAACATAGCTTTGGACCACTCGGCAGCAGTCCAGTCCTTTTTGTCTTTAGCCAAGATGAGACGCTTCTGAAGCTGTCTGTTGTTCAAGAGTGTCTTGACACAAGCAATGCGAAGCTGAAACCCATGTCTTGTATATGTCTGTGCGTAGTGGTTCTTGAAGCACTGACTCCAGCTGCAGTCCACTCTTTGTGAATTTCCCCTACATCTCTGAATGGGATTTGTTTCCCAATTCTCTCCAGGGGGCTGTTATCCCTATTGCTTGTACAGTTTTTTCTACCACATCTTTTCCTTCCCTTCGCCTCTCTATTAATGTGCTTGGACACAGAGCTCCGTGAACAGCCAGCCTCTTTTGCAATGACCTTTTGTGCCCTGCCCTCCTTGTGCAAGGTGTCAGTGGTCGTTTTTGGACAACTGTCAAATCAGCAGTGTTTCCCATGATTGTGTAGCCTACAGAATTAGACTGGGAGACCATTTAAAGGCCTTCGCAGGTGTTTTGAGTTAATTAGCTGACTACAGTGTGGCACCAGGTGTCTTCAATACTGAACCTTTTCTCAGATACTGAATTTAGGGTAGTTCATTAGTTTCACAAGTTGTAATCACCAACATTAAAAGAAACAAACACTTATATATATCAGTCTGTTTGGAATGAATGTATTCATTATACAAGTTTCACTTCTTGAATGGAATAAGTGAAATAAATCAACGAATTATATTAATTATATTGAAAAGTGTATAAATATCTTCGTATTATGTGTGTTCCTTAAACTTAGAGCACTTTTGTGTCATAAAGTTTTATTAAAAACAGAATTCAAATTGTTTTTGGTTTAAGAACAGTCTTTTTTGTATCCATTTTTTAAGAAAAACTGTGGAATAGTGGAAATAATGTTCACCATGATATCGCCTTCCACCCTTTTTTCCCTGAAAGTTATAGGCTACTAAGATTACCAAGGAGACAGTGTCAGTAAAAAGCCTAAGATGAAATATCTGACATGGTGTGAGTAAGAGAAATTAAGATAAATACTATTTTAATATGATATATATATAATTATTATTTTTAATATTATTATATTTTATAATATAATAATTTGCGAACATCATATTTTCAGTGTGCGTCAAATGATGCAAAATATATCAAATATAAAATATTTGAAAATATTAACATATCTGTGTATTTATTATACAAATGGCTAGCTCAGAAATGAGCCTTTGACAAAAGAAGACAAAAAAAGACAAAAGAAGTCATTTATTTAAATAGCAGTTTACAAATTTATGCTACAGAATGCAACTACAACATGATTTGGTGATGTGTTGGAAATGACACTGGCGGGAATTTTCATGACCGACATTCAAGGAATTCTCTTGTGATTAATAGATTAATTAGGCTACTTAAACTAGTAAGAGTGCACATTTTCTTTCTAAAGGTCCAAAAGTGCAATTAGCAAGTGTAGTTTGTTACAAAGAAGAACAGCAGAGACACTTATTACAAGGAGTTTGAAGTAGGCCTAACTTTCTTACATGTTCTTGAACCCCTTTCAGTTCAGTCTCGGTCACTGCGCAACCTTCAGTCTTCCCGTGTGCTGCGCGGCTTGGAGCATCCGTTCTCCGTGTCTGAGGACTCCAAAATGCTCCCGCGCTTCTCTGAGGATAAAAGCCTGGCAGAGATAGCGTCTCTGCTGGGAAGACTTCACAGGAGACCAGAATTCACCAATTACGATTCAGAATCTCACAACCACAGTTTAGACCAGCATGACGACCATCACCATGGAGACCCCATCACTGGGCATGTAGCGACAGTGACCTTCAATCCACGACGTGGCTCAAGGCGGAGTCCTCATGCTGATGATATGTGAAGGGCAGAAGGGGATTTACCCGGGGATTTGTCAAAACTCCTTCAACAGCGCTTTTGAAGACGGGAGCCAGCCAACAGATTGCTGGGAGCTCTTTTTTTCGTATTTCTGCTGAAGTAATTTTAAAAGATACAGTATATAGCTGCTTATTTATATGTTATCAAACTTTGGATAAAATAACAAGTTCAATTTTATCTGTTGATTTGGAATGCTGGAAATGCATTTGCTCATTCTTTAAGCTTGCCAGAAGCAGAAAGTCTTCCTTTTTCATTAAAATGCAGTGGGGTCCAACCACAACTGGGCTAATATATATATATATTGCTGCGATAGCCTATTAATACTGCTCTCAGATAGCCTAATATTCACAATCGAAAACTGAGACGCAAGATGGCGGCAGGTGCATTTTTATAAATCATAGACTGTAAAAAAGATGGACGACGCGACTCCACTTCCTACCACTACAGAAAGTGAAGCCAAAACATTCCCAGCAGGGCCATTGCCAGAAAATCTTCAATGGGGGGCATTTCGTTTTCATTGGGGGTACACTTTATTTCTGATTTCAGAAATAGACATTTACAAAAACAACCTGTAGCTATTATTATTGAAATCGATCAAATTGTATATTATACAGATTTAAACAGATAGTCTGTCATGATCTGTTGACTTTTGATATGTTATATAATGACTTAAATTTATGTATGTTAGAATCAGCGCTCATGAATCTTCTCTTTATAACACGTGTAAATAAGACGATCACTGCGCAGTGTAGATTGCGATGAACTAGATGGGTTACCGATTTTTAATTCTAAGTTCCATATAGCTTTTTATGCCATGTCATTTGAATAGAAAAGTTTGAAAAATTTGAAAGATTGCAACAAGTAGCCTAAAAGCCAACGGATCGGACAAAAAAATGTGTGAAAAATAGTCTATGCATTAAGGATAAAAGTAAAATTTAAATTCCAACAACACAATAATAATAAAACAATAACAGGTCTAGACTACATGATAGACACTAAAAGTTTTTTTGGGCTATTAAAAAAACTAAGTTTGCTGTATGATGAAAGAAAATCTTTTTGACAAAACAGAAGTTGTCTATTTTTTTTACGGTAAAAAAAATAAATAAATAGAGCCTATAAGTCGCTATAGAACTATAGCACAAATTTATATTTAAAAAAATCATAAAATAAAACACAAATGAATGGCATTCATTATAAAGACTATATAAAAGTCAAATTAAACGTATTTAAATAGAAACTGAAAAGCAAAAATGCTCAGGAGCGATCGCTTACATTTATTTTTATTTAGGTCTACAATAAAAACAAAACATTTATTTTTATTATTTATGGGATATATATTTCCTTTGGGATTATTTATTTTATTCCTTTTAAATAGGCCTATATTGTTTTATTGAGTTCTTCTCCCTACGCAGAAGCGCTGCAGGTGCGTGAGGTGACAATACGTGTCTGAATCCTTACTTTTGTGCTGCTATATTTGCACACCTTGCGCTGCGCCCGTCTGCTACTCCGTGTTATTATAGCTTCATGTATAAGTCACCGTTGTAGAGATGAGAGGTTCTTTGAGCTAAATGCTGCTGAATACCTGATTTTCTACACAGTATTCATTGACTAGATACGATGAAGGTTGTTCGTTCTTAATATTAAGTTAACTCGTCAAGTTATTTGGGGGGGCACTGTGGCGACAGGCCTGACTCTCAGTATGGATATGACATCTTGCGGAAATGACGTCCATTTGGAGCCAGAGTCTGCGCTGTAGAGATGGTGAGGTGGAGTCGCAGAATCAAAGTCCCGCTCAAACTATCACAGATCCAATCACAACCTCGCAATCACGACACCACACCCCTTTTAACATTTCAAATAACTAGCTTCAACATAACTTCTTAGAAAAACGAACACTTGAACATACATCAGCATGATAACAACTACCTAAAATGATGGAAATCTAATTCAAATTTATTTGAAGTGTAATTTGATTATTTAGTTTGTCTCACTTTCCATTAGATTGCATGGAGAGGGCGGGGTTTATGACCTATACTGCAGCCAGTCACCTGGGGGCGATCGAGATGCAACAGCTTCACTTTTTAAGACGTGTGTGTGCCATATAAATAAAGAGACAGCGAGTGAAAGTCGCGCCGATTTTATTTTCCCCGAAAGAGTGTTGCCATGGGAAATATCAAAGTATTCTATATTCGTCTTTACGTGTATCAGGCTGCGTAATGACGCGATTGACCAATAACGTGTTCGTGAAATAAAATGTACATAAAAATAAAGATTTGCCTGAAATAAAGAACATACAAGTTTAATGCAGCCAATAAAACCTCACTGCCATGGTTATATAGAAAATGTTAAATAGGCTCATTTCCTATTTACTTCATCTTTTTCCAGATTAAAGGTTATGAAATAGGCGTAAGTGAAAATAAAGGAATAAATTTAAATACCAGATGTAGCATCAGACTTTTGGACTCCACTATATATGACTGTGACCACTAGAAGTTTCCTTCAATGCATTACAGCTGAGGTGAATAATAATACATAATCAGCCAATTCCAATTTGTGAATATTACATTTTGAATCCTTCAGCAAGTTTATCCTAAGGTACTGCCTTGTGTTTGTTTTCTCTTTGAAGACAGTTTTGCTTTATGGGTATTAATAAGCTGAAGTAATTTTTTATGGACTAAGAACAAGTTAGCTTGCATAAATTGCTTTTGATATCAAATGTGCTTTTTCAATAAAACATTGTGTTGAATTGCCTTTCAACCTATTTTATGGAGTTGCTTTGTTGTTGCTTTTTCCAATAAGTGTTGTAAAATACGTTGCATGAAATGGACAACTCTCTTTCTTCAACTCTGGGGTCGACGTCAACACATAAATGCCTTTCAGCACAATTTGGATGTCATGAGAGACAGAATCAGGCCAGTGCAGATGAGAAGAACAGGTGAACAAAAGTTATCTCAGTAAACAAATACGAGCATCCTTGAGACAACGCAGTTTTTATGTGGCTAGGCCCATTGTCAATGTAAAGAGATGCACAAATGATTAGACATGAAAGCAGTTCATCGTTTCTTTGACATTTCAGGGATTGTAAAGTGAATTCTCAGGAATGAAAAAACAATTCTAAGTCAATTCTACATAAAAAAAAACTTGAGTGAAAAAACCAAAAGAGGTATAGATTATGCATATAGACTTACTGCATACTTATGCATACTGATCCAAATGTTATTGAGTGAACAGGTTCAGCAGTCATTAAAAAACTATTTTATTTCCATCTTAGTGCCTCTTTAATCATACAGAGATAAACTGGCACAGTCGCTTCTCTTTGACGTCTCCCTTGGGCCCCTGGCCTCCAGGTCCATTGCACCTGTCAGAAAGCTGCATTTTTACTTGATTAATCTGCCGCTGATTCGATGCACAGAGTTTGTCCAAATAAATTTCAGACTCTTTGCTTTAGTAATCTTCTAAATAAACCCGGCAGCTGAGACTGAAGGCTTCCGAAATCAATAAGTTATCATGTTCATTGTTTGGATTTCGTAGCTATATTCAAGATTAGTGGGTTGCAATTAAAAAGTCTGTGAATGTGTGAAAAGAAAAGAGGCTTGTGTGTGACTGAAGTTATCATGGATGGAAAGAGAAAGACTGAATAAATTGAAGTGAATTAAATTGGATGTGGGCTCAAAACACGCAACAGGTATAGAGCGAGCCTATAGATTTAAAAGAATTAAATAAAAATAGAAAACAAAATGCATACTTGTATATAATTATGTGAAATATGACCTTTGTAAATACAATTTCCCATAAAAGATTGTATATATTAAACTGACAGACAGATCTGACGGTGGTGACGAAAACCTGAATTTGTAGCCATTTTAACCACCAAATACACTGAATCAATCAATTACTGTATTAAAACAAATGCAACAAAAAGTGAATATGTTAATGTTTATACAACTTGATCCAAGTGTCACATTTAAGTATTTTTATATTTCTTTGTAACGCAAAATCTTATGACATCTAACAGTCTTTAAAAATGTGCCATTTCTTTCAAAAAGCAAATAGAGTTCATGTAATATTCTAACTATAAAACTTAAGCAGAGCCTGTCTGACACTGATGTACTCTGAGGATGAATGTGACATTAGTGACAGCTGCCCCTGATATTCTTTGATTTTATCACATTTTAATAAGTGTCTGACGGTGTGGGAACTCGACTTTAAAATCTTATGAAACAACATAAGACACGCAACACGCAAAAACCAGGTTTAGTTTTGCACCGCGTGTATGTGTGCATCCGACATGAAAGCGGCGCGTGCCTCAGCAGCGCGCGGACGCACGTCATGCTCTTCGGAGTATAAAAGAATGGGCGCGCGCTGCAGAGCGCACAGAGGTGCGCGCGCGAGAGGGATTTACTAGACGGCGCTCTCGCAGCCGGTGAAGTACTTACACATGCAGGCAGACAAAGTGCGGTGGTCCCAATGAACTTGAGGTAAATTACATGATTGGATTCGTTTCTCCGTTTGCATCGTTTCACCATGACAACGGACTGAGTGGGTGCCTGCCATGGAGAGGAATAACACCACACAAACTCTGGAGCTGGGAGAATGTGAGCACACACTGGACACCAGCACGGCACTGGACAACTGTACAGACGCTGCCAGCGGAAACCTGTCTTTGCGCTGCTGGCTGCATTTGTTGACAAAGGAGTCTAGCTCAACGCTACAAGGTGATGGGTCTAGCTTGGCCGTGCGTGTGATGATCGCCCTCATTTATTCAGTGGTGTGCGCTCTGGGACTTGTAGGCAACTCTCTGGCGCTCTACCTGCTGCACTCGCGCTACAGGCAGAAGCAGTCTTCCATTAACTGCTTCGTGATGGGTCTGGCTCTAACCGACCTGCAGTTCGTCCTGACCCTACCGTTCTGGGCCGTAGACACAGCGTTGGACTTCCGCTGGCCATTCGGCAAAGTTATGTGCAAAATCATCAGCTCGGTCACCACTATGAACATGTACGCCAGCGTTTTTTTCCTGACCGCCATGAGCGTGGCCAGGTACTATTCCATTGCATCCTCGCTGAAGATGCACAGTCGTCGAGCCGCGGCGGCGGCGGCCAAATGGATCAGCTTGGGCATCTGGGTCGTCTCCCTGATAGCAACTCTCCCACATGCAATTTATTCCACGATAGCCCAAGTTGGGACAGACGAGGAGCTGTGTTTGGTCCGGTTCCCTGAAACGGGAAGCTGGGACCCGCAGTTGCTGCTAGGACTGTACCAGCTGCAAAAGGTCCTGCTCGGTTTTCTGATCCCACTGGTGGTGATCACCGTTTGCTATCTCTTACTTCTAAGAATCGTGCTAAGCCGGAGGATTAGCAGCGTGGCGGGCTCCGAAAGTGAGCAGGGGCGGCACAAGCGGCGCTCGAAAGTCACCAAATCGGTTGTGATCGTCGTGCTGTCGTTCTTTTTGTGCTGGCTGCCCAATCAGGCCCTGACTCTTTGGGGCGTCCTTATTAAGTTTGACCTGGTGCCCTTCAGCAAGGCCTTCTACAATGCCCAGGCATACGCTTTCCCGCTGACTGTGTGCTTGGCCCACACAAACAGTTGCCTCAACCCGGTGCTGTATTGCCTGATCCGCCGCGAATTCCGGGCTGGACTCAAAGAGCTCCTGCTGAGGGCTACGCCATCCTACCGAAGCCTGGCCCGGCTGCTCCCACGCAAAGCCAAAGTAGCGGAGGCACCTCCTGTGCTGGTTCTTGTGCAGATGGATGTTTGAAAAAATCGGATCCTTCACGTTCATCTTTGTTTTTGATTGACAGGACGAAGCAGGCGTGAGGAACGTCCTTTGGGAGCTGCCCCACTTTCCCTTACGCTCGTTCAGAAACACTTTTGCGCATTTGTCTTTCTCTCTCAACTTCCACGTACCTTTTGAGGCACGGCCGCTTTCACATGCACCTCCGGTCAACAGAGCCACCGGGGAATTTAGGACCCGTTCACCTTTGTTTGCTTTGCTGCATATTTGTAGCACAGCTTAAGGATTTTTTTTGCCACCCTAGACATCCTTCAAGGGAGAGATAAATTATCCATGTTTGTTTTTCAGGCTTTGAAAAAGAAGAAAAAAAAGAATTGATGTAGAAGGGTCTTATGAGAAAAAAAAAAAATGCGTAGGGGATCACTGGTTAACCCATCAATCATTCAGTACACTGTCAATTATGAATTTACTTGAAGTTGTGTAGAATTTCTCACTTTGATTTGTCGTTCAGTGTAATTAAATCTTATGTTTATTACTAAACTAATAAAATGATTAAGTATGTAGCTAGCTTTTTGGTCTGAAACTGACATTTCTCTTATTTCATTTCAATTTGACCTATAACTGTGTTTCCAATATAAACCATACATATATTAATTAGATTATCATATTTGAGCCATTAAGGGATAGCTCACTTTAAAAAAATCACATTTTGTCAATTTACTCACCCTCATATTGTTTCAAATTAACTTTATGCCTAGAAAACACTAAAGGAGATATTTAGCAGAATGTTCAAGCTGTTCAATTACATGGAGATGGAGACCAGGGTTAAAAAATGGAAAAGCAATATAAAGCATCATAACATTTGTCCACAAAACTCTAAAAACACAATTTAAAATGTCTTCTAAAGTAATTGGAAAACTTCTGTGTGGAGAGCAGCATGGTTACCGTTCACTTTTCAAACAGCATCTTGAACATTCTGCTAGGTTTCGAAGGACGCGAGGTGGAGTAAATAACAAAAACTGCTCACTGAAATCTTTCTTATGTTGGCTATATCCTCAGGGACTTCATCAGAAAATACAGCTTTTGGCATAAATATCTTTGTAGGAATATACTGTACAATACATCATTTTGCGACTCATTCCTAAGCAATCAAACAGAATAAAAAATGCAATCTGAGATAATTAGTTTTTATTGACAACAAAATGTGAGGCAGAATTAAAGAGCGTTAGCTCAATAATGACATTATTTATTTATATTTGTCAGTTATTTATTGAGCCTAAATATATTCTTGCAACATTTCACAGCCAATACACATTAGAATGCAATTGTAGGCTTTGAGGCTTTAATGATTTGGTAACACCTAATACGCACACTTGCACATGCCTTGCACGCAGGAAGAATATCTTATAGTAAAACGATTTTAGCCTGGCATCATTAAGCATTAGTCCAGCAATCTTCTGAAACTCTTCCAAGGACATTCTTCTGATCAAACCTTTTCAGATGAGACAGATTTGACAATTTAAGCCACTATCACTGGTTTATCTCCTCAATGACAATACCAGGTTATAATTTAGGGAATACTGGGGCAAGTTGTCACACTTTTTAAATATTTTTACAAATATTTTAAAATCACCCTATATTGGTTGCATTGTAACAGGATGTTCTGATAAATATATATTTAATATCATTACTGACATTGTTAATGACATATACGTGACATCTCAATGAACAGCAAATATAAATGCAACTACTGTAACTATTGCCATTAGCGACAAATATGAATAATATATTATATTACACTTAATTACACATTAATAACACTTGAAAGTGACAACTTACTCCAACCTTTATGAGCGAACCCTATGACCGATAGAAACTGTGGCTACATGTTCAATTATTAATCTATGACTTGTTACCATAAATGAATATATAAAGATATCTTTAAGAGAGAATCACCCCAGCTGTGAGTTTCTCTATCTAGGTGTTCAGGGCATGCAGATGAGCTGGTGTGAGAGACCATTAATGAGCCAAACTGATTTAAAGATCTGAATCGGAATTCAACTGTGCTGTATAATTACTTGCACTGACATTTTGGCCCAATGTGCTTTGTTGTCAGTATATTGAAGCCCTTCGGGTGTGTTTTTGCTTGCTGAACTTACTTCAATGTTTGTATGCAGCGTTATATATTATGTTGCTTGTAAAAAATATAAAATAACTGGATTTGCTAAAAGCTCTTTTAGACAAAAATAAATCTTGCACACATTTTGATAAAGCAAGGTTCAGATTATTTCTTAAAGTTAAATTTACCTCAGTCTTTTTGAAAAATATTTTCATAAACACAAAAACCGCAGTAATAAAAGACGCTTGTAGATTATGGCTATTGCTCAGATGACGCTAAGAAATATGCATCCACACCTCTAGGTGTCAGTATAAGTTCAAAACAGCTTAGCCAGTGCAGAAAGTCATTTAAATCAACATAGAAATTTATTATGAAAAGCTGATTACAGTTATATAATTTCTCAAACGACACTGGTAGTTGAAAACTTCTGCGCGATATTACATCCACAACACTAGGTGTCAGTATCAGTTCGAGACAACTTCAATATTGGCGTGCTAAGAAAGTTTCTGCACCCAATACACCTGTTTGCCTACTACATAGTAGGTGAAAATAGTATGTGAACAGAGTAGCATGTCTGAATTAATATTTTCACAAAACAGCACACGCAAATTACTGCTATTTTTGACGAGATTCGAAAGTGTGCATATGATAGACACTTTACTAGATAGATAGATACTATCCCATGAGGCCATGGCAATGATATTACACAACTGATTTTGTAGGTCACATGATGATGAGGACAAAGGAAATGTAATACATCCTAAATAAATTTAAGACAATTCTCAACATTCAGAAAAAATTATTAACAGTCACAAATTTAGTTATTCAGCAGATGTAGTACCTACCTGTACTTGGTATTTTGGTTGCAATTTTGTTCCTTTTCATGCGTAGTAAGTCTATCTACTCCAGCAGTACTGGAAATTGGACACACTTTATAATATGTTGAGACGTCTATTAGCATTAGCATTTAGCATCACAATAATGTTACCAGTTCACTCTTCACTAACCACCATCTGCTATAAAAATGTTACTCCCAGTTAATACATGGTTAATTTTGAATCAAAGATGCTTTTTAGAACCAGATAGTGTTGTTAACGCATCTATCGACACTCACTGAAAGTAAAATAAAGAAAACAAACACCGAGTGTACAGTACCTTTAAAACTTTAACATTTGAGAAAGACAGACTAAGAGACGAATTGTAATCATTAAAGTTGAGCAAAAGCAAGCCAACAGAGTGCGCACTTAAGAAAAGTACGCACTTAACTTTGAAGAGAACTCAAAAATAATGAACACTCGCTCCTCCAAACAAAACCTGGATATGAAGTTGAAGATAATGGCTTTCTGTTCTTTTGACAGAGGCTACATACACTCTCCAGGCATGGCTAATTGCATAGTGGGTTATTATGGGATGGACCGGAGGTACAGTTGCCTAGCAACAAGCATTTTAAATCTTCAACTGGACAAAAAAATAAATAAATAAAAAATCAACTCCGCAACCTAGTTTGAGGATGAAACCCCCTCCTTGCTGTAATTGAATTTCGCCTGCTGCTGGATGTAAAAAAAAAAAAAAGACTGATCCATTATTCTCTTTTGTGTTATTGTACAAAGTCATTGTAGTTTTTGTCACACAAGCCCTAAATATGGTATGTGCGCTTTTCAGTTTGGAACTTTGTTCATCTGTTTTGTTTTCCTGCCAAGGGAGATAAAAATAGCACTCAATCATCAAACATTTGTATACTCCATTTTCCTGTTGGGCTTGTCAGAACACTAGGTGGCACATGTTCAGTTTAATGATACTCTGTAAACAGAATGTAAATATCTCTGAATTGGCTTCATTTTTTTGTCTCTGTCATTTTATACAATTTGTTTCCAATTTATTCAGCTCAAATGAATTCCAGGATATAATGAACAACAAAAGTGGAAATACCAGAGTACAGTATTCACTTTTTTGAAACAATGCTATAAAATGTTTAATAATAAAAATAAATATAAAATAATAATAATATATTGTAGTAGCCTATAATAAAAATTACACAAATAGTTGTAAATTATTAATAAAATAAAAAATGTGATGTGTGTTATTTTACTATCTATCTATCTATATAATATACTAAACCGCAGTATTATTAAAATGTTTAACTAGCTTTTATTCTTAATTTAATTTTTCGGTTTCTGCTTAACTTTATATATTATTGTATTTATAATTATATTATGATATATTTAAAGATTATGTAAGTATAAAATGGTACTGAAGGAATAATAATAATAAAAAAAAAACAAAGGAGAGACTTGTTTTAGATGTCTGTCACTTTTCTGAATCACCACTCTTGACAATAAAATAAACATTTAAGCTCAACAAAAAGATTATTATGGTCTTGGTGGTTAGGGGGCAAATACTGGATGACATGAGACCCCTTCTGAGGAACTACTACTGAAGACCACAGCAATATTAATATCCATGTTTCAAAATCTAGCTGCTGGCAGTCTTATTCTTTATGTAATTCTATACTATGATTCATTTATAGGCCTCTGTGCACTGCAATCCTTGAAGTTCAACGAAATGATGAATTATGAAATCTGTCTGCGCCTAGTTGAGGTAAAATGTAAGGAAGTGAACAACTTTTGTGTTAATAAGGCAAACTTTGATGGGTTTACGCACCAGGAAATGAGAGAGGGAGAGCATACCAAGCATGAGAAAATCAGAGATAAAAAGAAAATCAAAGGTAACTCAGTACTGTGTGACCTCACGTTTTTATTCGAGGTCCATGAGTCAGAGATGAAGCTACTGCATTCTCAAAGGCATCCTGGTTTTAAGTTGGAGTAGATTACTCCGAATGCTTGCAGCATTTCTGTTATCTACTATTTATCTTGTTCCCAGTATATCTGGATAAAGGCGTCTCATGCTGAACTTCTTGCTTGTGACCCTTCATTATACCCGTTTGAGTTGACTGGGAGGATTACGACGGTTAATGGATTCTCATTAATGGCTAATTAGAACCTTCGAGGGAAACCAGGGGAAAACTGACGTGCTGGACACATGCACACTTACATATAGCCTACAGTAATTGAGCGGGGCTAGTTGTCACTGTTCGCTGCAGGGATTTCTCAGGGTAGGTTTATTGTTAGAGGAATCAGATTTAGATTGTTAGATTACCATCTATATAAAAGATGCAGTTTATTTGACATAGGCTGATCGATAGTGGGGCATGTTGTCACAGTGATACATGCAATTAACAAGCTGTTATATAGGCTTTTGGCTGGAATTAATAGGTAAAGCGCTAAAAGAACAAAAGCAACAAATATTTTAATAGGCTACATAACTAAACGCATGAATCATGTAGAAAAGTTTATACATTATACAAAAGTATAATTTGTGAACTGATTTTCTAGAAAAAAAAATGCCCCCAGTGAATAAAAATGTTTTTTTTTTTTTTTCAGAACATATTTGTTATGAATAGAGGCAAGGAAGCGTGCGAGTTAACGTGTAAAAGGGTTTATTAGGCTCAGGGTCAAGACAAACAAGATCAAAATCACCAGCTGACTGAATCAACGTAGGCAGAGACAAAAGAGCGAGCGTATTCTAAAGCAAAGGGTCGATTACCATGTAAACACAGTCCAAATCAGAAGGCAAGGCGAAGGTCCGTGGAGAAGCAGAGGTCAACAGCAAATAAATCCAAACATAGAAAGAAAGAAA
>JAUYWG010000060.1:7054189-7077354 GCA_034779775.1 Enteromius afrohamiltoni | reverse complement strand
ATTAAGTATATATAAATACTAACATATGCATGTATGTATTTAATGAAAATATGTTATGTTTATTTATTAATTATCTTTAGATATATCAAATATAAGAAAAAAAATATGCATTTACATGTAAATACTTTCAAAATATATACTGTACGTGTGTGTTTAAATATAAACACAGCATAAACACATATATTATGTAAAGAACAACTTTTACGTCGAATGCAATTAATTGCGATTAATCGTTTGAATATATATAAAATTAAAAATAAATATACTTTAACTATAAAATTAAATAACATTAATCATGTTTATGCTTAATTATTTTTTATTGCAATTAAATAAAAAATGCATATAGAGTATTTTTTATGCATTTGTGATTATTCATATATTTACTAAGTAGTAAAACTAAATAAGCTTATATATTTTTATAACTTCTTAGAATTTTAACTAACATTTATTTGAACTATATAATAAATGTGATATATTTACACACCCTCAGACACAAATTCATAAAATATATAAATTCATTTATGTTTACTTATTGATATATTATGTATAGACTTTAAGCACATTTAACACAGTCATATACACTCTCAGAAATAAAGGTGTCACTGGGACTTTTCAAAAGGTTTTGGTGTACCAATGCAATGTGTAAATATTGGAACTTAATATAGGTACAAAAAAGGTACACTTTTTAAAAAGTGACATCTTTTGTACCTTTTTTCTAAGAGTGTAGCCCCAGGCTTTCTCACACCATCAAAGAGCTCTACCTTTCTTAATTCTACCGACCCCGAGACAAGGTCCTGAACTTAATCTGACACGTGAGCCTGTGGGATCTATACTGAGGAGAAGATAGAGCCACGCTCTTCAGAGACCCAGACGATATATGCTTTGACATAAGTGGATCATTTGAAGGAGATCCGTCAGGCGAAGCTCAATAGGATTGCCCGCTTCACAGATACTCAAAGTCACTCAAAAATCAAGACGCAACTCGCCGCTACTTAGCTTTCCAACCAAGAGGTGTCAATGATAAATGCTATCTGCCGTGACCCAGTCTAATGCACTCTATGGCAGCTCTTTCACAGCCTTGAATATTTGGCAAGGTGGAGTATTTCGCGTCCTGAATCACTGTCGCACCTGCACCGGCGAAGTCCGACACCCCCAGAAGTCCAGGAGGAAATTCAATTACTTACTCTGGGCTCGAAGAATGAGCTCATCTCCATATTTATTAGGATACTGACCAAGCGAAGTCCCCGGCGCTCATTTAAGTTTATTATTCTCTAATGCGTTCTCACAAACTCTCATTTCCAATGTGACTCGGCTGCCACCACTCCTCTCGAGATTTCTCAAGTGCCCTGAGAGGAACTTTGATGGGGCTTGAAATGAAAACCTCAACGGTTTTCAAAGAAAGTATAGCGGCAAGCTCCTTTTCCCCACACACTCCTACCTAACTCTGGCTGAGTGGGAGAGGAGCCGTGATCAACCAAGACGTGAGGGCTCTGTGACTCAGAAAGACTTTCTAGCACCAGTGATTTCGGGCGCCTTTATTCTCCTGAATGCATCCGTATCTAAAAACAAGCTTTCGTTGGAGTGTGTCTTTTATAGTCTGATGATATGAAGTGCTGCAATAACGAACGAAGGAGGAGGAGGAGGATGGAGCGATATTTCTTGACTCTGCCCTATTTTCACGTCAATTGCGCCGAGTCTTCGCTTTCCGAGATATGGGCTCACAATTATCATGTGTCAGTCAGGCATGGCGAGGAAGACTCATTCAGTCAATCACCTCTCCAACAAACGGTCCAATAAATCCCAAAGCAGGTAGAAACAAAGCCTTTGAAGATGCTATTGAGTAGCCTTGAGAGCAGGTGCTCAGAAACATTGAGTCTATTTAAATATATTAAAATATATATTTCAGTCAAGTGTATTTTGAAATTGCTTCTCACAGTGAAATAATAAATACAGTGAAATAATCTCACAGTGATTATTTTTATACCACAGATGCTAAACATTCTAGAAAACTGTCTAAATAGAATTATTGTCATGTAGATGTTCTTATGCATAGTTTTAAAGGCTTCAGTACTGAAGAAAAGGCATGTTGAAACGCATTTAAAATTGGATACACAGCATTGGATTACTGGGAGAATGTAGTCTGGTCAGACAAAACAAAATGTGGACTTTTCAGTAATAAAACCATACGCCATTTTTGCATATGCCCCTAAAAACACCATGCCACCAGTGACATTTGTAGATGGAAGCATCATGGCATGGGCTGTTTCTCTTCTCATGGTTTTGGCAAAATCCATATTACTGAAGGGAAGAAAACTTAGAAATTCATCAGATGAATGGAATATTCTTCAAATGAGATGCGGATAGACCTTCTAGTAGAACGAGCATCCAAAGGAGTCTCTGAATTGGGTTTTGGGGGAAGAAAATGAAGTTGTTGGACTGGCCCAGGTAACTGACAGACTTGGAATATTCAAGATTTAAAGCATCTTTAAGCTGTCATTTTAGATTTTAGATAAATTAAGTAATAAATACAATTTAAGTCATTTGTGTCATTTCGCTTTATTACACATAGCTTTTATTTTTTTAAAGATATAGATTTCTTGTGCTAATACAACATCAGGTCAACATGTCATGGGAATTGCTGCAGTGTTTTGTTTTTAAATATGATTTTATGTTTGTATATATATATATATACACAGGATGGGCCATTTATATGGATACACCAAAATATACACAATAAAATGGCCACCATGTTCACCACCCATCTTGAAAAGTCCCCCCCTCCTCACATTTGCCACAAACAGGAAGTTAATTCTTCAACAACCATTCCCATTTAATTAAGGTGTATCCATATAAATGGCCCACCCATATATAATTAGTATTTTTTTTGGAAAGGTCAATGGGTGGCATGTATTTACGTGTAATGGACAATTGCCCAGATTTTTTCATTCAATACTTTCCAATCGTCAAATTGTCATTAAACTGTCCGACAATGAGACTTCACAGCTGTGAATGTACAAGGTATCTGTGAAATTACTTTAGCCTCATTAGGTTCATAAATAATGTATCTTAACACTGGCCTATTTGGCCGAGCAGTGGGAAGCTGACCTTTCTCGGCTGCCCCCGGCGTCGATAGCGATCGTGTCCAGCACAAAGACAATAACGGGGCTGAAATATCACCCAGCCTCCCTGCCTTATCTTCGTCTCTCACCGTGCTATGAGTCAAACGCAAAAGTCACCATCAGCAAAGACAGCACAGCCTTCAACCTTCGCGATGGATATCAAGCCCGGTTTCGCCAGTAGAGAGAAGACAAAACCAAGCAAAGCTGCCACTCCTGCGGCGACCTGGTATCTCTCCACTGCATTCAAGCTGTAAATGGCTAGTCTGGTGCTTTGCGTGATTGCTTGACCTCTGGGCTCGTGCCAGAAGGGAGCGGATCTTCCTACGCTAGCACAGACAATCCAGTGGAAATGGCAGTGGGTGGAAAGTTGGTACACATCAGTCTGATTAGCTTTGACTTGCTGAGAGTGTTTTGCGGTGCTAAAATTTTCAGCTAGCATAATCACATAGTATAATGTGGTGACTCATGGGGACGTAGAGCTTGAATAACCTATAGTTGCACACTATAGCAACTAGAATGAGGATGTAGCTGAGTAAACACTTTAAGTGCATGTTCTGTGTTTATTTATACCTTGAACTGGGAAAAAAATACCTGTAGAAAATGTTGACATTGTACATATTTACCCCGCATGTTGTTCACAGCCTTTTTTCTGAGGAATACAATACATTCTGAAGCTTTCTCTCTTCATAAGAAAATACCATGTGACTAAAACCAACTAGTCTGTAGGAGTCTGTTGGCATTTGTCTGTGCGGTGTGAATTGGCTTTAAGATTCATTCGCTTGCGAAACAGACTTCACTGAACCGCCACTGTGTTTCCTGCTAAATAACTATTTAGGTATTTAAACAAGAGCATTTAAACACGGTTTTCTGGCAGAAAAATGAACGTATGCCGTTTTTAATTGTTTTTCAAACTTACTAAAACTAGCTTTGCGCATGACGGAAACCAGAATCCCAAATTCAAAACCATACTTAAGCAGCATGCTGTTTTTTCAGCAGGGATGACATAAAAATAACATAATGCCATCTAAAGCATATTTATACGTCTGGTGAATTTGTGTGCTTACTACTAACTTTAACATCGTGTTTATTTAGGGATTTCAAAACCAGTATTAAATGCTGGTTGTGAAATGCTGGTTATGATGTTCAATTAAAAGTTTGAATGGATTTACATCCATAATATAGAACAAGAATCATTCATGTTTGTTGAGGCTGAAGCAACTTCATATTTTTTTAATGAAACAAACAAGATATTAATAAAGCATGGCTGGCGAATCCCCGTTAACATGTGTATTTATCAGAAAACGTCAGTTCAACCGGTTCTCATTATCCCCAGCTGTCCCCATGCAAACAATGGGAAAGTAATTGGTGTTGATAGAGTGTTGCCATCTGAATATGAAAAAGATATGGAGAGTGCTCAACACATTTTTTATTTAGTTTGGACACCTGTAAGTATGAAATTGAAAACTGACTCTCCCTGCTGTTAAATTAGTGCCATATTTCTTTCTTTTTTTTTTTCTAAATCCCTGCAGTCTTATATCATACGAAATTCTGTGCTGAAAATAAGTGGAAAAGTTAGGAAATGACATCTCGGCCTTGAACGTCTAGAAGACGCAAGCAAAAGCAAAAGCTCAAGCTGTCAGGGGAATGCATTTCCATATATTTGATCAGGCACGGCCAAGACAGCATGACACCCAAGTTTAATCTACTATGCTCGCACGAATGTCCAATTGAGTGCCAGATCCTCGTTGACCTACAGAAGTCTGCAAATCCAACCATCTCATTCCCGACTCTTTATCTTATCTTTTCGTTCTTTAAAAAAAAAAATTGAATTCTCAAAATGAAGGTTAAAGCGTCTGTTCATTTACAATAATGAGTCTGTTCTGTCATTGGCTGAAATCACAGTGTCTGAAATTTGTATCTCCTCTTTGCCCTCTACAACAAATTACTATTTCAGTAAGCTTCGTCCTAGTCTTCAGCCCTGTAATCTAACCCTAATATAAGTTGAGAAAATGTAGCACATACCCAAGACCCCTTCATTTAATGTTTTTATCTCCCGATGGTTCCAGTGATTGCTGTATTGTATTTCCAAAGTCCAAAGTCAGAGGATTCACTGCTAGAAAAATATTTCTCTGCTTTATTAAAGGGATAGTTTACCTCAAAAATAAAATTATGTTATTATTTACCTACCTAAACTTTCTTTCTTCTGTATAACACAAACACACACAAATAACCAGAAAAGATCCAAAAACACCATTGAGTATTCAAATTGGTTTATATGTATGGTATATATATATATATATATTTTGGACACAGTACATATAATTCAGTTGAATTTGTAAAACTTGGCTAAATGATTTGTTCACAACTGATCTGTTTCTTGAGCCCAATTCCATCACAGTTGTTAACAGCCCATAAGAGGTCACTTGGTCTGTTTATCAAAATTATAATTTTAGATAACTTGAAATGTAAAGTACACAACATTTTAAATATGATTTTTTTTAGTTCCATTGTGATGCTTTTCCATTGTGTTCCTATGTAAACAAAGTGTAGCTTGATGAATTTGTTTGACCATTGCCTCTCGCACACGACACACCGTCCAAACACGGCACTTAAGATAAACGCATTAAACAAGTTCTGGGTGAATCATCCCTTAGGGGTTGTCACACAAAACTCATTTTTGCATTTGAATTTGAGGGTTTTTTTGGAAGTCCATTTCTGCCACTGATTAAAAAAATAAAAACAGATAACTAGAACTTTGTGTCTCAGAACTGCGTGATGCAAACTCTCAAATCACTAAACTTTTTTAGATTTGACTTTTCTGCTTGCACATTAGGAGGTTTACTCTTTAATCACTAACCCCCATTCGTCTTCGGAACACAATTGTAGATATTTTTGATGAAAATCACACTCTCACCTTTTTTTAAAAGGTACATGTTTGTACCTAAAGGGTCCATTTTGGTAACTTAAAAGTACATATTAGTACTAAAGTGTACATATTTGAACCTTATAGGTACAAAAGTGTACCTTTTGAAAAGGTACCTTTATTTCTGAGAGTGCAGGAGGCTTGTGACTGTCCCATTGAAAGCAAAGTAAAAACTCTGCACTTAAAGTTTTGCTGTAACTTGTGTTTTGTATGTGTTCCACTGCCCTGCATCTCACAATAAAAAAAAACATGTCTGTGGATCTTACATTGTGTGTAAATCCGTCATTACTACTCATGATCTTTCATGTTTACATTTCTTAGTATAGTGTATATATTCAAGTCTATATTACTTCACAGTAATGTAATGGTTAGGGTTTTTTTAGAAACATTTTCACTTTGACATCTACCATCTTCAGAAGATTTGCAGCCATTGATCAAGATATGAAAAGATGTTTTCAGTCAATGAGTTATTAATATTTTATCACAGTGAATCATTTATGATTTATGCACGGCCTAGAATGCTCAGAATGTCCTAAATTGTTCCTGTCAGATTACTCATGGTGTGCGTAAATGTAGGACGAAATCTAGTATACCGAAACTAAGAAATATATAGAGTGATAGATCATTTGCATGCTTGAAAACGAACCTAATTTCAATTTCCTGTGGACTAAAATTAGTGCGTATGTTGAACAGATTAATGATGCTGTCTGACTGTCTGATGTAAAAAACATTAATGGAAAAAATGCAGAGGAAAAAAAATAAATAAATAAAATGGTTAAGGTTATATTGGTGACAATGGAATGAAAATAGAGACGACTGAAATTGTTGTGACATTACAGCGTCATTCAATCTAGCCATTTTACGTCCATTAGAGAGAATGTGTGCCATAATCAAAAAAGGAAAGTGTAGAGGACTGTCATTGCTTCTGCAGGCCCTGAAAGTGCCACCGAATTTCACTGTAGCCCTAATGGTCAATGGGGAAAAAATAAAATGGAAAGAAATTTCTGTTTTCTGTTAACCTGTCAAAATAGTCACTTGGTTAAAACCCATACTCCCATTGCCCAGAGAGATGATTGGTTGAGATGATGTTTTCAAACTCAGAAAGCCCCAAAAATTTTACTACTTTTTCAGTTTAATTAATAAAATTTTTTGGAACATTTAGTTACAACATAATCACATTTTGTGCAATCCACTTAAATCCACTTTCTAATCCAGTAGTACTGCGACTGCTTTAGTATTTTTTTTCTTGGCACAAACTGCAACTCATATATGGATATATATATATATATATATATATATATATATACTCATGCATATGTATCCATATGTAATATTATGTGGTAACAAACCTATACACTGAATATATATATGTATGGGTGTGTGTGTTTACCTTTTTAATAATACATTTAATATTTAGGAAATACAAAAAATATATTTATAATTTAGATGTTAGATCATCATTTAATTAATTACATTACTACAGTAAATTCAGTAACTGTAATTTTTTAAGAAAACCTACAATGCGTACAGCCATAAAACCACTGGTTTAACATTATTAATTTCACACCTCGTGAAAAAAAAGTACTGAAATACTCTCACTTTCCCATCTCTGGTCCCATGCGCCAGTTTTCGATGCGAATTTAGAAGGAACATGAAAAGCCAGGGTAAGGAAGTAGAAAGAGAAAGTTAAAGGTGGGTTGGCGAGAACGCCATGTCTCTGGGGAGAGGAAAAGGGGGCAGAGATGTGTAGCGTCTGGATGGATGCTTGGCAAAGAAAAAGATTAGAGCAAAAATGATGAGAAAAAAAATCAGCAACAACAGAGCCGCATTCATTTTCTTAATGGTGCCTGAGCCTCTGACCCAGGGCAAAGCCGTTGGGGTTTGAGGGGAAAACAAGGCTAAAAAAAACAATTCTGCTGGACCCCATCTCTTCCTCGTCACTTTGGCAGGACATCAGCGGTGGCAGTTAACCTTTTCGTTGTGTCTAAAGACGACAGAGGTTTGTTTTGAAGATCAGGACGGATGCAGACAGAATACTTTAATTATGCCCTGATTAAATGGGAGTCTTTACACCGCAATGGCGTTCGCTCATTGCCTCCTTACCCCTTGATACTTAATCAGCAGCTGTCAGGGAGCCAGTGGATCAAAGACACTGCAATTTATCAAGAGCAGCTCACGACCTCCCTGCAGGTCAAACCTGCGGGGGACTGTCTGACCCCTTTTGTTCCGCATGCACAAAATAAAATGCAAAAAAAAACAGGGGTTATTAAGGATAATGCATTCCAGTAGCACAATAAAACTAAGT
The DNA here is from genome assembly GCA_034779775.1 of Enteromius afrohamiltoni. Lineage (NCBI taxonomy): Eukaryota > Metazoa > Chordata > Actinopteri > Cypriniformes > Cyprinidae > Enteromius > Enteromius afrohamiltoni. The sequence continues at coordinate 7,069,007 of JAUYWG010000060.1, read as the reverse complement.
GTGCCAACAAGCTGTCATTCATGTTTGCTGAGTAAACGACATCTCATCTGCGCTGACAACACAATGGAGGCCTGGGGATGGCACATTGATTGCGTTAACCAGAGAAAAGGATGCGCGAAAGAGTGCTGTAATTCGCCAGATGTATGTGCACATGTACCTATGTGAGAGTGATGATTGCTATTCATTGTAATCTACTGCCTTGTCCTTGACAGCCCTCTTAAGAGATTGCAGTCGAGCTCCCAGAGGGCTTTGCTGAGGATGAGGATGTCTCTCCAGCCGAACGGGTGCAAATTGAATCCGCTGGCAACGATTAGCAATGGTGCAGGCATGATGCACTTCGGCCGTGTCCCTTTTCCCGATGAAATGTGCCTTTGAAGTTCACCTGACACACTTGTTTGTGACCGGGAGATAAAATGGACTATGGAAAAGCACACCGCCGAACAGAAGATTCATTGGAGAAGAGTATACAATGGAAACAAACATCATTTAATATTGATTCGCTCTGTTCAAGGACAAACATGGCTACCGATTAGGCTTTCTAAAGCATTTGAAGAACGTTGAAGATCATGAAACATTTGGTTTATAAAGAAATCTGCCATTCGTGACTTTGTTGAGGTTTACATTCTTTAAAAAAAGTTCTTAATGTTTAAAATTTTTAGAAAAATAACATTATTTTGTGTATTTGGTGTAATGCAATGTGTTTATGCTGTTTAAGGTTAAAAAATATATATATTTTCCACATACTATACATTACATGTACTCCTCTATGCTAGATGAGCTCTAACGAAAATGTTACGCCCCTTAATATAAATAAAAAAAATATAAAACCACTTTTTCAATTAGGCATCTAGTGGGGACATAATTACTGATTATAATGACTAAAACTGTCTTTTTACGTGTTGTGTTGCATCACCCCTCATAAACATACCATGTCTGCATTTATGACGAGAGTAACGACAAACAACAAGCACTACTACACCGCTCAAAACTTGTGTTTAAATAGTAAGTAGCAGGTACTTTTAATGAGAAAACATAACCATTTTTAAAGGTTGTGAGTCAGAAGCTCCAGGCTGTCCTTGCAGAGGTAGATTTGCTCCACTTTATAGCCTCAGTGCACAGCCAGCATAGACTGATCTGCAGATTTTAGTGGTCCGTCCTCCGTTAATGCACTGAACACACTCTAATTTGTGTTTAATTGTTCTGGAACAGTGTTGTAAATACAACTTTAACCACTGATAGTTGTGTCCTCTTTTGGAAGCACAAACAAAGTAGTTTCACTTTCACAACGAAACGCAGCATCTCCAGAACATGGCGCTTGCAGCAACACTACAGTCAAAATAATAGCTCTGCATTCTTTCTTTAAGTGAACATTTGGGCGGTGTTAAACCCACTCTTGCAACATTCCAAAGAGAAAGAAAAACTTGACATCGCATTATATGACCCTTTTAAGGTGTGTCGAAAATCAGAAGAGATGCAGGCCGTTATGCTCTGGTTTAAATATGTGTACTTTGTTTCCAATTCATGTTTTTTTCCCCATACTTGACCTAATGTTTGCAATAAAAAAAAAAAATGTCATGAACTATACTGTGAATAAGCCATATGTGTATATGTATATATATATATATATATATATATATATATATGCACACTACAGTTCATAAGTTTGGCATCAGTTAGATTTGTGATTTAAAAAAAAAAAAGCAACATTTATTCAGCAAGGACACAGTAAAAGAATGACAGTTTTGACAACTTGATGGTAAAATGAATCTCCTTGGAAAGCTTGATAACCTTTTCAGTGTCACCAGAGTGCAGGTTTTCAACTGTTTACTGTCTTTAAAAGTTAATTCTTCAGAAAGCTGAGAGAAGAGATGCCGTTGGCTCTCTGTCTCTCTCTGTCTATACAACCCAAGGCCTTTTACATAGCATTTTGTCAAAACCAAGAGGTTGTTGAATATTATTGAACAGCAGCTGGAAACTACTTGAACTTGAACTGTCTGTAGGAGTATTTCGAAAGAATTTTCATGTGTCTGCTCATGCCTTTGGGCAACAATTAATTTCCAAAATTTCGGAGGAAGTGAGGGTGTCAGATTTAGAGACATTTTTAGTTCTCCTTGTGCCACCTGTCAGCTGAGGTCTGCCAATTACCGCACACAGCTTCAAGACTGATGTATTGCACAAAACTTGGATTAACAGCCAGGAAATCCATGATAAACATTTGTAAGCCAGTTGGCAGTTGTAAACTGAAGCAGAATGCCCCGATGGGCATGCAAAACTCCCTCGCTGTGCTCTCTTGAATTAATGAGTCTGCTCTGACTGGCATAAGAATCTAGTCTCTTATGATAGCACTTCAGCTCTGATCTGCTGCAGTCATGTAAAATGCCCCCGACCTAAATATGTCTTTATGGCTTTTATGGCATTACAAAATTAAGGTAATTGTAACAAGATAGTAAGCTAATAAGATCAGTGATGAAAAAGTCTGAAAGCAGTATATAATAATATTTTAATCATGTTTAATAAGAAACAATATATATATATTGAAGTCAATAAAATTGACCTGCAATTTTAAAACACTTTAAGTGTTAAGCTTCATTTAAATATTATTCATGAAATATGTGACCCTGAAGCACAAGACTAGCCATAAGCAACACTTGTATATTATATATATATATATATACATACACACACACACACACACACACACACACACAGATAGATAGATAGATAGATAGATAGAAAAGAAGATAGAATATATACCCATGTTCAAACAGCATGCCAAAAATCATTAAATTAAAATTTTGATTTGTAATATGCATGGCTAAGAACTTAATTTGGAGGGGATTTTCTCAATAGTTTGATTTATGCACCCTCAGATTCCAGATGTTCAAATCGTTTCAAATATTGTCCTATCCTAACAAACCATACATCAATAGAAAGTTTATTTATTCAGCTGTATAAATTACATGCATAAATCAACAAAAAAAAAAAAAAAAAAAACCCGATGACTGCTCCAGGGTCACATTATTATTTATTATTATTTATAAACGTTATTTATTTTTTTTATATATATATATTTTTAAAAATAGCTTCTTGTAAATTGATAACATATAGCTGCATATACATATTTTAAAGATGTGTCATGGACAAGCTGTATAATTGCATGGTGGATGTAAACATGCTCAGGCAGCTAACAACTAGGTGGGAAAAAAAGTTGAGGTTCATTTTGCAAGTCAATTAGAGGACAGAAGCAGGACGGATGCAATCAGGATATTTGCAGCAAGCCTTGGCTACCTTCCCGCTTCACCTATTTTCTGGAGGCCGTGTCAGCATGGCATAGATCAGTATTCAAACAGCATGCTAGCACACAAACTTGACATAAAGTTTGGATCTGTGTGCAAATGGTTTGAGTCCCTCGGCTTATGTCACTTTAGATTAGATTAGATTACATTAGATTCAAGATTAGATTCAACTTTTTGTCATTACACATGTACGAGTACAAGGCAACGAAATGCAGTTGAGGTCTAACCAGCAGTGCAAGTGCAGGATATAGGATATAGTTATAAGTGTTCTTATAGAAGATATGTACAAGAAGGCGATGCACAAGTCAGTGTGGGGCAGAATTCAGAAAGGAGACAGACAAAAAAAAACAAAAAAGTTGTTTCTCAGTCTGTTGGTTCTTGTCTGGGGTAACTAGAAGCATCTGTCCGAGGTCAGGAGAGAAAAATGTCTGTGGGCAGGGTGAGGGGAGTCCTTAAGAACACTGCGTGCTTGACACAGACAGTGTTTTTCCTCCTTACTCTCAGCAACAGAGCAGCTCCCATACTGTACCACACTGTGACACAGTTAGTTTGGATGCTCTCTATTGTGCAGCGATAGAAGTTCACCAGGATGGCTGAGGACAGCCGGTTCTTCTTTAGTATTCTCAAGAAGAAGAGGCGCTGGTGAGCCTTCTTGACCAGACTGGAAATGGTGGTCCAGGACAGGTCTTCCGAGATGTGGGTCCCCAGGAACTTCAAAGATGAAACTGACTCCACAGCCATCCTGTTGATGTGAATGAGATCATGTGAGCCTCTTCTCTCCTCTCTGTCCTCTTCTCTGTAGACAGTCTCATTGTTGTTGCTGATGAGACCGATCACAGTGGTATCGTCTTCAAACTTGATGATGGAGTTGGATCCATATACAGGTCTGCAGTCATGGGTGAAGAGGGAGTAGAGGAGGGTGCTCCTCTACTCTTTATGAGCGAGTACTAAACTTAACAGCTGTTCTGTGGATACTGATGTTAGACATGCTCGTAAACTGTGAACAATATGACAGAACGTCTCAAGGTTATATTTGTAACCCTAGATCCTCGAAGGAATGAGACGCCATGCCGAAAAGATGCAGCTCGAGTTTCTGAAGAGGAGCTGATGAAGCTGTTGTGTGTTTGCCTACTCAAAATTTTAAAGTCAATGTTTTTGTAGTTTTTATTACTTTACTACTAACAAAAAAATACTGCACCATGTTACTTTCAATAATGCCGGAGGAAGGTAATGCAAAGACATTGTTGAATAAAGTCATTGTTTTGTTTTCTTTGTGAACAAAACGTATTCTTAGCTTTGGAAAATGAAGTTGAACAACTGATGTCAAATTTTGAAATGACTATTTTAATCATGTCCTAAACTGCTTTTTTGGGCCTTGAGTGTGTTAGTTGTGTTGCTGTCTATGCAGAGTCAGAAAGCTCACGGATTTAATTAAAAATATCTTAATTTGTGTTCAGAAGATGAATGAAGGTCTTACGGGTTTGGAACAACATCAGGGTGAGTAATTTTTAAGGGGTTCTGTTATTTCTGTTATCCCTTTAAGGGGTTTTGTTATTTCCTTTTTAAAGAAAATCTATTAAAACCTTTCTTTAACTGAAAAAAAAAATCTTATTTAAAGATGCTGCCTTTGCAACTAACTACATAGTAAAAATAAGTAGTATAATAAATAGTAATAATTTACTAAGTGGAATAGGTTTTAATACTAAAATTAATAAAATAACTTGATAAATAGATTTTAAAAGCAAAAAACTAAAATAAAACTGAAAACTGAACATATAAAAGTTAATTTTAATTTATAAAAAAATATTATAATACTAAAACGACAATGTTTTTAATATTATTTAATTTTAGAACAAACATATAACTATATATTATATAACATATAATTTTTCATGAAGAAATATATTCTAAATTCAGCATTAAATCTTGATTTATACAAACTATGCCTTTATATAATTTATCTGAATTGAAAGCAGTAACAAACAGCAGTGCTTAGTACAAAAAAAATCACTAGATAAAATTTCAACATTCTATGTTCAACATAGAAGTCAGATTCTGCAGTAGCAGCATATTAATATATTTATATAATATGTTAATAAGGTTTCAACTTTCAAGGAAATCCAGAAAATGGGCCAACTACCATTTATAGCTTGTAAATTAACCCAATAATTAGCGGCATTCTTGAAAAGCTAATTAAGTTAGTGGTGTCATCAGATAGAGCTGACATGTCTTCTTTTAAGTCCTTTTAATGTCTTGAAGATGACACTTGAGTACTTGTTGTTGTGGTACCTACTGACGTAGATTATAGTGTTCAGAGTGTTCTCCTTACAATCATCCTGTCAATCCCACATTTCATTTACATCCCTAACTAAAGTAAAGTGCGCTTACGATAATAGTTATTTTGCTGCGTGCCAATCAAATCTTTTTTTTTCAACCAATTTGAACTTGAAATTATTAAAAATAAAGGCCATGTGCCCTCCCAACAAATAACATGCAAGACGTTTTCCCAAAACGATCAGCTACACATGAAACCCAAGACATGCAATTTCAATCCCCCGTAAAAATACTTATTATAGCTTTCACCAAAACCAAAGTAAATGCATCGGCTTTCTTTCAAAGCTAAACAACATCTACGTTTAACCCAAATTTCCTTGTGCCCCACGGTCACGGTCAGTTTTTGGGGATCCAGCGAGTGGTCTGTGTAGGTAATGAGGTGCGCTCAGGTATACCGGGCCGCAGGCCATCTGCACCGATACACCTGACATCTACTGTAAAGGGATTTGTGGAAAGCCTCCCCCTGTTTTGCCCTCTATTTCAAACAGTCATATTAGGCAAGTTATCAGCATGACAGCGGCTGCCTGAGGCCCTACATATTGATCCACTGACGGCTTCCTGATAGTCTTATATAGCAGAGGGTGCCGAACCTCACTCTGTACAATATGATGGCGGGGTGCCTAAATTCACTTGTAACATTTGTAACAGCTGGCATTCATTTTTTTAAGCATTAAATGAAATGTATTTAGAAAAAATGATACATTTTTTAATATAAAATTATTGTATTTTAAGTATTTTGTATTTTAAGTATTTTTTTTTAAAGAAATTGTTATTTCAGTCTTTTTACTTTGGAATTTCTTATTTAATTTAGTTATTTATCGTTTTTTTGTAACTTTTTGTAAAATTTTCTTATTTAAATTATTTTTCTAAACCAAATTTTTTTCAGCCTTTATTCTTCAAAATTTTGAGTTATGCTGTATCAATAATATATAATATTACTAATATATAATAATATAATATAATATAATGTTGTTTTATAATCTAAAAATAATAGAATTTTATTTAGGCAATTAGAATTAAATGTGGGTAATACAATATACTGTTTATTTTAAACTCATTTTCTGGGGAATTCAAGATCTCGTGGTGAGTGTGTCGTAGATTCTGGCTTTTAACCAGGGTGTAATGAGTGTGTGGTAACGAGCTGCAGGTGTGGGTGGTTAGTCCAGGTGTGAGTGTAATCAGTCCAGGGATGAATCATGGGAAATGGAATTCGTGACTGTGGGTGAAGTTCTGGCTGGAGTGCCCTCTGGTGGACACATTGAGGGACTCCAGCTCCAACAGGGCAGAACAAGAGTTTGAGGATGGCCTCGGGAATGGGTCTGGACAACGGTTCTCCTGGCCATGACTAGGGAACTGGACTGGAGAGTGGCCCTCCTGGCCGTGACTCTGGAACTGGACTGGGGAATGGCCCTCTTGGCCAGGGCTGCAGAATGGAGTCCAGGCAAGTTGTGACAGGACCAGGCAAGGGTTCAATAGCCAGAACTGATGAACCTGGAGGCTCCGTGGTTGGGACTAGATAGAATGAGGGTACTCGGGTATGAATTGCTGGATCTGAAGGTTATGAGTGCTTCAGATAGTCCCAGTTTTTTAGTGCATTAATATAATATAAAACTAGAAAGTATCACTGTTTTGTATTTTTTAAACATTTTTTTGTGATCCACCTCTCGTAACCCTCACAGGGGGTTAGGAAATGCAGGATACTGAAGTTTTGGTTTTGACTGAGACAGAGAGACACAGCAAGTGACAGAGAGAGAAGCAGAAATACATACATCTCTTTTTATCTAATGTGTCGAAAATAGTCTGCATGTTATTTGTCAGCGAGTCAGGGAACGAGAACAGTGGCTGGAACAGATTGTGGGGTTCAATAATTGCCTCACACATGCAGCATTCGAATTTAAAGTTTTGTCAACAAAAATGTATTTCTTTATTTCTTAAGAGGTAACAAATATTAAAGCGCAATGAGATGTAATGCAGCACAAAATCAGCAAAGTATTGTGCTAAAAAAACCTTTTAAGGGCTGGTAAACATTCAAAAATATTTTTTAAAAATAAAATAAAATGGCAGTTGACTTATATCTAAGTGCCATTCAAATTCTTAATGCAAATGTGGGTCAAAGGCCACAAAATGCTGAAAACCGCAGCAGGATTTTATATTTGAATATAAATCTGGATTCCTTGGCTTAATTAATGTTGGGATTTTGAACTCGACAGATGTGGTAGAAGCTGGTGCTTTGATTAAGTTGCTCTCAAAGAGCCTTTTAAGAGTGAGTGCTCTTCACCTATTAATAAATTCAATTAAATAAAGCATTAATCAACATAAACATACCAGCATGCAAATATCATCTAGTTTGCTTTTACCCTCCAGCTTTTAATTACAAGACAGGTAGAGCAACAAATTCAAGTCCAGAAAGTTTTAACCACTTCTAATGTCAATTGAAAGTCACGTCGATCCTGTCAATAGTCACCAAACGGCTGTCAAAATCCTTTAAAGACTGTCAATCAAGCTTGAGGATTGTCTGGATGGGGTGACAGAGACCAGAAAAATGTTTGACAGAAAAAAAAACTTTAGAAATTTCAGATTTTTGCCCTACTTCTCAACTTACCTCATGCATATGCAAATATACGCTGAATATACAAAACCAAGCTTTTATTGGGGATCTAACATGTGGAAGGATGTTGGTGAAGAGTCTACAAGTCTCTTTATGTGACCTGGAAAGTAACAGCACATTATTACTATGTTTAGACAATAAGTTAATAAGGTTTGAACTTTCAAGTAAATTCAGGAAATGGGCCAACAGGCATTTATAGCTTGTAAATGAACCCGTTAACATTGTGTCGTGATGTCAAAAACTGTAGTACACAGAGCATGAGGCATACAAGGCCATTGCTGGTTGACAAAAAACAGGATTATGTTTAAAGCCAGCTGAAGCCTGACTTTGCTTTTATATTAAGAGGAAACCAGCTAAAGTTGCGCCTCTGGGGAGTTCCAGTGCAATACAAACTCTCCAACCGAATTTGCAGACGAAAAAGTCTGCTATGAAACAGACTTTGTATTTGCTTATCTCTGTTGCATATATCTGCCCTCCGAGGCACACAGAAGAGATGCAGTGGTATCTCAGAATAGCTGTCAAGGCACAAGACAATGAGATTCGAGGGCTGAGATTTTTGCGCCGAACCACTGAGAGATGCGTGAACCGTTGAGAGATGCTATTCTGCATTTCCTGAAGCTCAACCTGATACAGTTGTGCTGGGAACAGCTGCGTCCTATTTATCAGTCCAATTATGCATCTTGTGTTTGAAACTCCAGAATAGCTCAGTATACTTTTGCAACTCATTCCATTTACCAAAGATCTTACTAAAAGTACTGAAAGAAGCTGTGACATGACAACCAATCATTCTGTTGTTGGATTTTTCAGGTCTGCAGTGGGTTTAGTCGGAATTCAATTAGCTTTGAAATGAAGATCCTGTCAAGAAAGGCAGGATGTGTTCAAATCCACCAAACTTATCTTTAATGGGCAGTCACGCAGTCGGAAGGAGAAATATTTTTCGCAACCTGCTGAGTCTGAAATCACTTCAGGTTGTGAAAAACAAGGTTTCAATTGCACACATGCACCAGCAGGCCATTAACTAAGAGTGGATGTTGTAGAACACAGCTGAGATGTTTCCAGAATGATTGATCTAAAGTAATCTCAGAGTCTGATCGTCTGATCGCTGGAAAATAATGCTTCTACCAACATTTTTTTTTTTAAATCAATAACATACCTGAAGACAATATACAATTTACTGCAGTTTACAGCTGAAGTAAACCAACCTGGTCTCATAAAAATATGTACCTCTGTGCACTTTTTTTTTTACTGCACATTTTGCCACAGTTTCAAAGAGAACAGAGAGGAATGAATGACACATTTTCATTATGTTGATATAGGTACGTATTGCAGCGATTCAGAATTGAAATATCGAGGGACTGTTGCTAAAAGTTAATGCTCTATCAAATGCAAAACTGATATCAAAACTGATATTTGTTTTTTGCAACCGTACCATTTCAACAAAAGGTTTTGTCGAACTGTAGTTACATGGAATTCAAAGCAGATCTCCTTGCTTTTCAAGTACACCTCTGTACTCCGTGAGCTACTGAACAAACCTACCATCTATGAAAACCCATAGATATGAAGCTGGATACAGCATTAATCGAAACTCTGAAGATTTGTGTAGGAATTAAAGGCATCTGAGTTTCTAGTGTTCATTTTTTGTTAAACTGCAGTGATATGTACTTGTTGGTACAAATTTGGTGTCTCGCTAAAAAGTGCACGCAGATACTTTATGCCATGATACAGTACTTGGTAGAAATGAACACTACAGGGCAAAAAATGTGCAGATTATTTTGTCAGATTATATTGCTTGTTCGAAGATAGAAAAGCATTTTTTGCTCTCTAGTGTTTATTTCTACCTATTATCATGGCATATCTTTAGCGAGACACAAAGTACATATCACTTATAAGTACATATCTATACAACAACGCACTTAATTTTTAACTTGTTTTTTTCTGAAAACAAGACAATCATTTTTACTTTTCTAGTAATAATTTATTTAATAATTTCTATTTCTGGCTGGAAACAAGACAAAAAAATCAAGCCAGGAAAGCACTGCGTACTAACAGTAAAAAACCAAAAACCTTTATTCCTGTTCACAATAATTATGATTACGGGGAAGATTATCAATTAATTACGAACTTATTTGTGCATAGTTCCTAATACTATGTTTACAAAAGTGAATGAGTCGTACGCATAACAAGCTGAATATAAATACACCTTTTTGATACTGTAAACATGCTCAGTAACTTACCTGGTAAATAGCAAATAAAAATAATGTCCCAACTTCATCTGGTTGGAGCTTTTGATTGGTCTTTCCATATCTAACGTTATTCTGTGTAGGAAAGGTCAGTTAAGATTATTAATTTAATTAATTTATAAAGAAAAAAAAAGGCATCAATTTTACCTTATCAATTTGAGCCAGACGATGATAGAACTAATGTTACTTTAGTAAGACCATAATTCTTTATCTGGTATGGAGACACTTGTTTGTCCAAATAAAGAAGGTATGGAGTTATCTTTCATGGACAAGCATTTAGCAAATCCTGCATTGAACTGGAAAAAATGAGGTTTAACCACTGATTCTTTACATTAACATTCTTGGGCAATGAAATCAAAACACACATGCTTTCACAGCGCAGAACACAGCATCTTCTTGACATGACGTAAACACTGACTAGCGGAAGTGTTTGTGGGAAAGTCAGATGTAGCAGAGAGGTGGGGATTAAGCAAATGTGTTACCTAGTGACGTACATCGGTAACAGGCAGAAGATTTGAAAATAAAATGACTTGTTAAGGCGATTCTGAGTCGACTCTTTGTTTTGAGAGACAATATCATGCACTTTTTGGATTAATAACTTTGCAGACTGCTTAAATTGAAGGACAGCTACATTAAAAACTGCAAATATGATGTTCTTTAAAAAACTATAATACCTGCTCTTTAAAAAAAAAAATCAGTTGAATTTTGGTTTAGTTAATGGTTCTTCCGTGCGGATTCTTTGCTACTGATTCTTCAGCATGAAACAGATGGTCCGAATCCTAAACAAATCCAGTTGTTCTTTTTTTTTTCAGAAACATACCGTGCTCCCTTTGCAGAACAAATCTATCAGCTGAAACGTTTTAGTGCAATAAGTTTACTCTAGATTCCCGAATGACTGATACGAGGTTTGTTTCAGTAAATCAAACAAGTGAAATGCATATAAAATATTAATCAGAGGCAGTTTGGAAAGGTGCCAAGACTCAATCACACCACAGGACGCTGATCAAGCATCCCGTCTCAAATGAAACTTGGGTACTGTGTGACAATCAGGCTATAAGGCAATGGGCGCATTAACATGACTGCAAGTTTAAGGGATGATAAATGGCTTTTAGGTCATGCAGGGAGGAATACCTAATGCATAGCCTCAAGATTGTGCCCCAAAGAGGTTTAAAACCTAGTTAGAAGCAGTAATGAGGTATTGTCTCAGTCAGGAAGAGGCAAGAGAGGATGTTTTGTGTGCATACAAAAAATATAACACAATAAAAAAGAGTTTCAGGGATACTAATGGCATCTGTTTGACGCCTCTGAGCATTTGCTATTGTTTTGCAGAGCGAGATATGCGCTTTCTCTTGGGACTCGTCTGTTCAGTCTACAAGGCTGAATATTTTATACAGGTTTTTGCTTTTATTTATGTACGGATGTACTTATTTGTTTATCTATCTCCTCTTTAATGATCTCAATAAAACCAATGACTTGAGACTGTTAATTTGTTTTCAGGGCTGAAAGAAGAACTTGGCCAATTATGCATGAAAGAATAATACAATGATAACAATAAAAAAAGTCATATTCAACCTATTTGGCAAAAATACACGTTTTTTGGGTTTCCCAGGGGAAAAAAATCAAATGAGTGCAAACGCCCAGTGTGTAAAACGCATACAAGGAAATAAAGGTACCTAATACTTATTTTTATGAATGTAAACATGTGCCATATGGGAAAGAAGCACAAAAACCTAGAGCTAAAAAAAACACAAGGCATGTGCAGCGAACTCAAACTGTTAGAAGTAGTTCTGCTATAACTTAAAATGACAGCAGGAGCTGTGTGTACAGATGTCTGAATGTATCCAAATGATCAGTATACTAAGTAATCTACTTCATGAAAATTTCATTTCCCTTGATGTTATCACTGCTCCTCAGATGTCATGTTACACTCCTGTCTGAAACTGTTATTTACTCACATTTAGATTAAGGATAAGAGAACAAACGTGCAAAAAAAAGTTAGGATGTAGTTTGATTATTTTAATAAAACCCCTGATTATCAGTTCTGAACGATGGGTTTGGAACGACGTGAGGGTGAGTAATTAATGACAGAATTGTCATTTATGGGTGACCTAACCCTTTAATAAGAAAGCTCTTGGTGGTTCCACAGAGCTACTTGCGAAATATTAGAGCCTTTTGCAACTATTTTGTAGTACCCAAATCAAAACTACCTTTTTTGTTTGTTTGCACCGCACAAACTAGGAACTATTTTAGTTTCAGGAACCAAATTAGCTCTGAGTAGGGTCTAAAAACGCCCTCATCCACCAAGATTTAAAACGCTGTTTAAAACGACTTCCATCTACGGTGTTCTTCTGAGTTCTTTTTAGTACCCACCATCAGTGAAATGCAACCCTTTTAAATGGTGCTGGGAAACAGTTTGCGCAAAATTGTCTCAGTACTTTTAGTTCTGGTGTGAAAGTGGTCAGAAGAAACCAAACATGTTTGAAAAAAAGCTCAGCACAGCAACATCAAAACCCATAAACAGAAGAAAATATGTTTTCTGGAGACTCCTGACTTGAATGTTTGAGATATTTCAGCATGACCTCTGAAGGGCGATTCACGCCATGCAGCGCTGGAATATTACAGAACGGCAAGCATTGTGTAAACTGGTGCCGAAGCGGGTCAAGCAAGTATATGATCTAAAGGTTCACATACTTTTTCCACTGTGCACTGCAGATATAGACAAGATAAAAAGTAATGTTTTTTCTTTTGCTGAAGCGCAGATCAAAAGTAATGGTCGATCCAAAGGGTTCACATACTCTTTCTGCAGAAGTTCAGATTCGCTGCTCTTTCTCTTCAGATCTTCTTGCAAAGTCTGCTTATAGCTGCTACTGAAGCAGGTGAAACTGTTATAAAATCCCTTTCTACTTTGCACTGCAGGCTGTGTTCAATATAGACATGAAAAACTAGATTAGCTTATACGTAATGACCAGTCTGATAGGGTCGCAGACTTTTCCTGCAGATGTTCGAATTCACTGCTCTTCCTCTTAAGATCTACTTACACAAAATTGCATCATTTCCATAACCAGTTCACTTATCAAAGTCGCATCTGTGCCACCCACGGTGCGTATAACCAAAGCCTGGAGATGCAGAAGGATCTTTAACAGCCTGAAAGCTTCATACAGTTTATAATGACAGCAGAAATGGAAACTTTCAATTCGTTGTTACTTCAAGCATTGCAAGTAGTCAAGATCTACTGTGTTTCTACTTGGTTTTTAAAGGACTAGCTAAAAAATGTACAATCTTAGATATAAATTAGTTTGTTTCTTCATTAGATCAGATTTGGAGAATGTAACTGGGGTTGTGTGGATTGCGTGTGGATTATTGTGCTGTTTTTATCAGCTTTTTGGAAAAAAGTTCCAAAAAGTTCAAACCAGTCTGTTTTGGGTCACAACTGACTTCCTTAGTAGAAATGAAAATACTATGGGAATCAGTGGTGACCCAAAACAGCCTGGTTACAAACTTTTCTCAAAATATCTTCCTTTGTGTTCACCAGAACACCGAAATTCATACAGGTTTGGAACTACTTGAGGGTGAGTAAATGATAACAGAATGTTTATTTTTGGATGAACTATTCAATTAAGAGATTTCAGACCAATTTTACCCCCAACTGAGCCAGTCCTTTCGATTTCTGCAATGTAAAAGCAAAGATTTACCAGTCTACCGCATTATAGAAGTACCTCAGACTCGCCATCCGTAGCTGCAATTTTCTGTCATGGGAAAAAACCCTAAGAAACCCTTTACTGTGGGATGGATGGTCTCTGGAGGAGACAGCATCCTTTGATGTCTGAAGAAAAGACTACATTAAACAATAACTGTCCTTCGTAGCACATACGAAAATGTATCTTTTGAATTTCTAAAATATGAAAGATGCAATGCCATGCAAAAGTTAAGTTACAGTAGGAGAACATGAGATAAAATGCAACAAAGCTGTGAGCACGATGAAATTAAAGATTCATGTCCCTTCTACAACGACCTAGATGACATTCTGAGCGAGCGCTTGTGCTAGTCTGACAGATGTTGTCAAGGGGAAAATTGTGGACATGCAAAGTGATGAAAAAGAGTGTCATTTCACATGTACTCACTTATGTGTTTACACTGCAAACTGATATAAAATTATAATACTCCAACTGAGATTTATGAGGGACTAATCAATATTGTTATCTTTTCTGAAAGTCCTATAAAGACTATGGTTTCAAAGAGCAAAATACAATATTACAAACAATTGAACTTGAATTTAACAATACAGTAAAAGTTTGAGGTTAGTAATATATATATACATATACTGTATATATATATATATA
>JAUYWG010000060.1:7016119-7048518 GCA_034779775.1 Enteromius afrohamiltoni | reverse complement strand
ATTAATATATATATAGATATTCTGTATATATATATATATATATATATATATATATATAAAAATATTTTTTTTTTGTTGTCTTTTTTCTAAGTGATTAATGTTTCTGTCAGGACCACTGTCGTCAAAAATGATTGCCAATTACCATACAGTTTGGATTGGCACTATGGTTCTGTTCTGGGATATAACTCCCTGTGCATCCATGCAGCCTAGCGATACCCCCACCCCCGAGAACAGAACCAACAAAGTATGCAGATATTCAGAAATACAGTAATTTCATGCACATATTTTAGAATTACCAAAGGTGAATCAGAAGACTGGGTCCTGATTGACAGAGGAGGAGCTGGGGATGGAAGAGGGTAATGAGCAACACCAAAACATCTTGAAGAACTTAATATATGAATGCTTAGATAGGTGTCGTATTCCTATAGGTAGATAGAGATCAGCTAAAAGCTTGACTAACAGAACTAATGCTTAATTTTTATCCAGCAAGGACACATCAATGGAGCAAAAGTAACAGGAAACATATTTCAAATATAGCAAAAGCTTTCATTAAATCAGTATATTAAAAGCGCTTATGAAGTATTATGTGACATAATTATGTTGCATTTTACTTCATAACAATATTATACATTACTATTGTTTAACCAAGTACTGTTTTTGAGGTTTGCTTTGTTTTCATACTTGCAACATTAAAAGGTTTGTTCACCCAAAAATGGAAATTCTGTCATTAACAAAGCTCTTGGATTTCATCAAAAATATTTAAATTTGTGTTCTGAAGACAAATAAAGATCTTACGGGTTCGGAACGACATAAGAGTGAGTAATTAATGGCAGAATTTACAGTTTTTAAGGTGAAATATTATTGCAAGAGCCAGTGATCACATTTCTAAAGTTATTTTTTCCAGAAACTTGACAAACCTCAGTTGTCGTAGCTGTGTGGACGAATGGCTGAAACTGCTGGTTGAAGTGGATCAATAGTCAACACTGGGAGTCCCAATAGCGTGACTGCAACACTTTATTCCACTGTTAGAGGGAAGTTTTCTCTCTCTCCAGGTGAAATCTCTGCTGACCACTAACAAACACAGATGTGTCTCTTCTTGTCCTTACACTTAACAGCCAGCCGAGTTTTCCCACTTCCTATTCAAATCACTTCCTATTCAGTTTTAATGAGTCTCTTTGGGTATGTTTTCTAGTCTAAAAACCATTGAAACAAGACCAAATTTTCTTGACAAGCAACACTGCGTTCAAAAGTAAGACTTGTTTTCTCACATTGTGCCTTGAATATAAGTTAATTTTTTGTTACTTGCACTGCCAGATTTTATTTTATTTTTTCATTTTATTTGTTTGGTTTTTCACTTGTTTATACTTAAAATGGAGCAACTTGGAGTAGCAACACAATCAAATCTGTCACATTCTCTCAAAGCCCATCTTTGTTTTCCTCATCTTGTGAGATGTCTTTCCATCCATTATAAATTGTGGTTTTGACAGTCTGGCATTTGATATTTTAACACTGCCGTGTTTTAAAACTGCCTTTCATCACAGTCGGAAATGATAGACTGGTGTCAGCAGATCCATCAGCACCTACATGTCTGATCCACATCCAAAAGACAAATAAGGCAACAGCTTATGTGGGCATAATTCCAGCAATTGTTTGCTTAGCTGGAAATTTCTGCTAAAGTAATTACCACCCACACAGCTTTTAGGAGATTACCCATTAAGGTAAAGCTTCAGGATAGCCATATGAAATGAATGAATGCAACAGCACCTCAAAGTACTCAGAAACGTATGAACATTCAGAACGGTGAAGCCATTATAGCTTTTTTTTTTAAAGCTGATAAAAATACAGACTATAGTATTAACCAGTATTTTGAAAATCACATTTGGGCAATGTATAAAAGACCAAGCTGAGACAAACCAAGACTCAAAATGAATATACAGCTCCCCCTAGTGCTCAAGAAATGCTTTGCAGACTGACGTTTTTGGAAATTTACGTTAGTTTAGACTTGCCATTCAGTGCCAATTACATTTATTTTGTGAAACCAACCTAATTATCTCATTTAACTCAAGTTACTCTTTACGGAGGCTCCATGGTTTGCGTTTTTGGCCTAAAATATATACAAAATATAGAATATATGCAAATGACATTTAAATACAGTTTAAACCCTCATATTTGACTGAAAATATAGAACTATACTTCTACATCATTGATTAATATTACTAAATGTTTATTTCAGCATCTATTATCAAATTCGTTTATATCATTGTTTAATCAAATCAGTTTGAAGAATAAGTGATTCCGAAACATTAAATCAAAATATACATCAAAATAAAGCTATATGTTGAAACACATAACAAATATATATGTATGTATGTTCATTTTTGCCAAATGGGATGTACTGTATCTTTACATAAACCTACTTTCAGAGATTAAAAAAAACAAGCTCTTAGGAAGAGGAAGCACAGAGCGTTTCGCTTTGTGTGGTTGCATCCGTGTGGGCTTGAGATCACAGATGAACTCGCTTTTGCAGCTGTGTCTGATCTTTGTACATGTTAGCGGCGGCACAGTGTGTTAAGTGCCCCCTTCAGCTGTCTACGACTCTCCCCTGAGCCCCAGCCACTTACAGCAGACTGGGGAGGCCAAGCTCGACTGCCTCTCCACACCCACTGAGTGCTTAACAACCAGCGGCTAAAAAACCCTTGCACGTTAAATTGTAATGCTACTTCTTTGGTTCGCGCTAATAACGCCGGTGTCATTGATTTCTTGTCGCGCCCCCTCAGCCAGGCGAAATACTAATGGCGGTGGTCAATAAAGCGCATGAACTGGAAGTTCTCATTCTTCAACACTTCTATCAAATTCTAAAAATAGCCCCCATGTTCTGCATCACCACCTGCTCACTTAGGAGTAGTTCAAACAAAAATGTAAATGTACTCACCTGCAGGTCGTCCAAGATGTAGATTAGTTTTTTTCCTTGATCAGAACGGATTTGGAAAAGTTTAGCGTTACAACACTTGCTCACGAGTGAACGGGTGCCGTCAGAATGAGAGTCCAAACAGCTGATAAAAACATCACAATAATCCACAACAACTCCAGTCCATCCATTAACATCTAGTGAAGTGAAAAGCTGTTTGTCTGTAAGAAACAAATCCATCATAAAGGCATTTTAAATATAAACTGGTGCTTCTGGACAAAATTTGAGCGCATAATTAATAGTCTAATGATGTTTCCTTTCGTGAAAAAGACCATCCTTCTGCATCAGCAGCACCACACGCATATGTGGTACTCTTGCGAACAAGCGCCAAAGAGAAGAAACTGTTGAATAAAGGTGAACTTTTGTTTTTAATAGACACAAAATGTATTTTAGTAGATTTATAATATAATGGTTGAACCACTGATGTCACATGAACTAGTTTAACATTGTTTTGTCCTTACTACTGTACGTTTCTGGTCCTTGAACATGTCAGCTGCATCGCAAAAATAATTAATTTATTTAACAATTTGTCTCCTCCACGTTACCCTGTAGCTCTGTTTTGGAGAGTATCATATATGTTAAAGGTGCTCAATGTGATGTTGCTGGATTTTAGCTCGATTTACTTTTTATATCAAACATTCATTTTTATGCATCACCCTTGGATCGTCTTGCTGTCTGCCCTCTGAATACATTGGAAAAAAACCCAGTCTCGAAAGACAACACAGAGGCTGCAATACCAAAACAAACACTTTGGGCACCAAAACAAACTTTGGCCAAACAATCGGCAAGAAGAGATGGTATTTAATGCTGGTTAAACCCCACCTCTTTTTGCTGTTTGGTTGGCCAAAGTTTGTTTGTGCGCGTTAAACCCCACCTCTTCTTGCAGATTGATTGGCCGAAGTTTGTTTGTGTGTGTTAAGCCCCACCTCTTCTTGCTGATTGGTTGGCCGAAGTTTGTTTGTGCATGTTAAGCCCCACCTCTTCTTGCTGATTGGTTGGTCGAAGTTTGTTTGCATGCGTTAAACCCCACCTCTTTTTGCCAATTGGTTGGCCGAAGTTTGTTTTTGCTTTGGTGCACATCCTGTACCCCTAGTGTTTTGCAAGATTGCATAGAGCACCCCACCTCTTCTTGCCAATTGGTTGGCCAAAGTTTGTTTGCGCGCGTTAAACCCCACCTCTTCTTGCAGATTGATTGGCCAAAGGTTGTTTGTGTGTGTTAAGCCCCACATCTTCTTGCTGATTGGTTGGTCGAAGTGTGTTTGCACACGTTAAACCCCACCTCTTCTTGCCGGTTAGTTGGTGGAAGTTTGTTTGCGTGAGTTAAACCCCACCTCTTTTTGCCAATTGGTTGGCCGAAGTTTGTTGGCGCACGTTAAACCCCACCTCTTCTTGCCGAATGGGTGGGCGAAGTTTGTTTTTGCTTTGGGGCACATCCTGTACCCTTAGTGTTTCGCAAGATCGCATAGAGCACCCCACCTCTTCTTGCCGATTGGTTGGCCGAAGTTTGTTTGCGCGCGTTAAACCCTCATGTCGTTTCAAAAACATAGCTTACTATGGTGATAAACGCCAATAAAATCCAAGCCACTTTCATGGTACCTAAAACTCAAGGCTGGTGAAAGCTAAACTGAATCTTACCTGGGCAGCTAAACTGGCTTCATGGTACATGTCCAAGATCAAAGTGTAAAAACGTAGACAATGTATCAGTATAAATCTTTTTTCTTTGCGCACAAAAGCGTAAGCCAAAGGTTTATATTAAAAACATTGTCATGATTCATTTGTTTGTTACAGACACACAGCTTTTCACCTAACAGGACAATCACTGATTCTGAATTGCTGTGATGTTATTATCAAAGAAAAAATCTTGCACAAATGCAAGTTAAAATTTAACAAGTAAACATGAAATGTTCAAAGACTTTTCATATATCAATAATTGACTGTATCATTAAAAAAGAGCATTATGCACCAAATGGTGAGATAGGGAGATAGCAAAAAAAACTAAATAGATATGTGACAAAAAGTTGCTAAAGATGCACCCCCCCCAACGCACACACAAAAATAAATACAATTACAAAACTGATTCATCTTGAGATATTGCAACTTTTTTTCACTGTCACATCCCGAAAAGCCCATTTTGAGTGAAGTATTGATCCGTTATATAAAAGTTCAATGCAACTTCCTGCCACGAGGATGAAGTGTAGATATTGCTCCATCGCTTGTACTTATGAAATTGCTTTGTCTCAAAACAGCGTTCCTAAAAACATTGATACTGTCATTTTACAAAAGCCTATTGTGTTTCTCGTTCTTTTCACAAATTCAACACTCACACCAGGGTAGCAAAGTGACAGCTATTTTAGAGAAAAGCATAACAAAAATACTCATTTCTGTTAATTAAGCAACTGTTTGGTACTTTGCATGAATGGTTACATGAAATATGCATGGAAATGGATACATATTGTGTAGTTACTCAGGCCTAACTAAACAAATTCCTAGTATGTCCTGCAAGGATATCGTAGTACAATTTTTCTGTTTTGTTAATGACGTGAGATCTAAACAGGCCTTCTATAACAACTCTGAACTACAGATTCCTTTAAAGATGCTGCTATTTTGACTGATGAAAACAACCTGATGAAAGGCCATTCTACGTTTTATAAATAAAAAAGTACATAATCTAAAATTGTTACGTCTGTTTGCTTTTAGTTTATAAAATACGGCTACATTCACACAGTTTTGGGAACTGACGGCTGTATTACTAACAAATCTTTCAAATTGCGTTGTGTATCTAATTGCAGACAAAAGCTGTCTTCATGGACAGGTAGCTAAGGTCAACTCCCACATGTCTTGAATAACACTGTAACCATAGCAACAGATAATATGTATGCATATGATATTAATTCTCTAACGGCTTCCCTTACAAAAACTTACTAGTGTTTTTTTTCCCCTACATAAGTGTATATAACTGTCATTCTGGGTAGATACTACAGTCACGGGCCTACTGTAATGCAAAAAGGGACAAAATATTAATAATTATAATAACATGGGAATATTGTGGTAGCCTTTTTTGGGGCCCCATTCTGCCTCTTCCAGTCTTGTAACGAAAGTTTATTCGTACTGAGATTACAAAAATACCTTTCCTACGATAAAAAAGAAGGAAGAAAAACTGTTTCACGATATTATTAACATATTCAACGTTACAAACAATTTCATGCGACCGAACTTTAAAAAGGGTGAGGAATTTGAATGGACAAATGATGAATATACTACAGCTAAACCTGTCTATTAGTTAACTGTAAGTTACCAAGCCATATAGGCTGCAATGAAAAAATATATTAGCCAACATTTAATAAAAAAATACATGTATAATACATGACAAGCAAATCAAAACGGCTCTTAAAACAAAATAAAAACCAGCAAGAAGTACCCAGGGCATATGGTTGTATTATATTTACTTGTGTTGGTTCTTATTTTTAAAGCTATGTGCATGTATTATGTTAAATGTTATGTTTATTGCTTTTATTAGTCATAATTTATGACTTTAACAGCTCTGCCCATTTAGATGCTATAACGTTACTGACACATTTCAAAATGTAAAAACTACAATTACAACTGCCATTGGTGGTGCAATTAAATAACTAATAGATGCCCTCACTTAATTAACAGATAGTCAATACACTATGCCCGTAAAAACAGCTAATGCTGTTATTAAATCACTAATACGTTTGCGTTAGTTGCAAATGTGTTTCACCCGGATGTAGTCTTCCAAACGTATGTAGCGTCACGGGCAGCTGTGCGAACTTGAATGTCCTTTTTGTCCAAAAAAACTCGTGTTCAACTCAACTCAAACGCAATATAAACGTCTAATCCTTTTGTAGTCCAGCTTTTACTCAACATTAAAGCACTCCAAGGAAAACTAAAGTGGTTTTCGACAACCACGTCGACAGTGGCCCACTGGGTGTCGCTCTGGAGCAAGAAATGGCGCGGCGTCTCTCCCACCCTTAAACATCTCCTCCAAATGTGTGTATGTGTAGCGCCGAGAAAGTAAGTCTGTGTTTCCAGCTGACTGCTCGCTCTCTCTCAGTGTGTGTGTGTGTGTGTGTGTGTTGTCATTATTATTATCCAGTCTGCTCCCAGCTCAGAATGGCCAGATTCACTCAGACTGAGACAAGAAGGGAGCAGCACCCACAGTCGCCCCATCCCGCTTACTCCAGCCTGCTTTTCACTGGACCCGGGGCAGCACCGACCCAACATCCACTCCTCCTAATCCCGCACCAGCACCAGTACGCTCAGATCCCATTTCCTAAACCCATGAACGGGTCAGAATCCATCTCCATTCATCCGGAGAACGGCACCATGAAAGACCAAGATGCCATAAAACTCTTTATCGGGCAAATACCGCGGAACCTTGAGGAAAAAGACCTGAAACCATTATTCGAACAGTTTGGGAAAATCCACGAATTGACAGTATTAAAGGACCGATACACCGGCATGCACAAAGGTAAACGCGCGATTCCCTTAATAAGAGAGTGATTTTTCGGTGGTAAACACTAGGCTACAGTAATGTTAAACATTATAACCTAGATGTATTTTGTCTCGTGCACATCATCTTAGTGACGCATGCGTTATTGTAATATTTATTATATAAATCATACGCGTACATACATTTTATCATTAAATACATACTGGTTGCATACAGTCGTGCATACAGAAACTGTAATATAAGTCCCTTTTCAGCCAATATTTTGCACTTTAGAGAGAACTTATCTTCTTAGTTTGAACCTTTGCATTGTTGCTTGTATGAATATTGTGCATTTCCATTACATATTATGGCTGAGAATCTTGCCTTTCTCTAGGCGACTTAATTTTTGGACCGAGGCAAAGAGGCTTAGAAGAAAATTCATATTTTAATTAGACTTTCTTTAGCCTCTTTCTTCCATCCGTTACAACGGGGAAGTACTCCGACCACAGCAGAGCATCCTTGTTTAATCTGACAGTTCTCGATTAATGATTATACGTAGCCTATTCTATATACCTACCAAGATAAATGTTCGATGCTGTTCAACATATTACAAAAGCAGAGCCGTTAAATGATCCAAACAGCAGCCAGAGTAATGAAACGCGCACAAATAGTGAATAGAAAAACGCGCAGCTTCACTCATCCGATCATATTTGCACTTAAAACACGTTCGGTTGTGCGTCATAAGAACCACGGCGCGTTCTACATTGTGGCGTGACGTTCTACTTGACAGCTGACATTGAATACGTCATTTCTCCCAAAGACGAAGACAATGCTAAAATGAAACCCCTATTTTGGTTTAATCTCGTTCTTCATTTATTCTCCTCAAGCGATATGTGTCGGAAACAGAAAATTCGCATTTGTCTTCGTTAGTGTCAGTTACTGTTAGGCTTCATATCAGTGGTGTGTTTATAATTATGCTAATAAGGCTCTATTTGCTCAGGCGTTCATCTACGTCCATCCTTGCTTCATATGAGGTTGAACTGCGTTGAACATGTCAGCGTTATGAGAATATACTTATCCTGGAGTTTGCGTTTTCATTCGGTTAAACGATACCATACCAAATTAGAGAGAACCAGGTGAAATGTTAATTTTTGTTCTTAATTTTAGGTTTCTATGACAACTGCTTAAGCTCTAGATGACAAAATGTGCCGTTTCAGAAGAAACTTGAGAAAGTTGCTTACCACAAGTCGACCGTAATGAAAGCGCGCCAATTCTAAGGAGAATGGCGCTCACGCGCCTAGCCTTCTTTGATCAAATGGCATCAATGGTGACATGTAAGTTGTTAGATTATTTGAGGTATTAACGTGTGCAGCAAATAATACAAGACAGAAACACCAGGGAGGATCCAATCTGAGTTGACTGTTCTTCAATAATGATGGCCCTCTTGGGCATTGATGGATGTCAAGCCTATGTGGATGCACCTTATCTAGTGCATTACTGTGAGCTGAATAGTCCCATCAATTAGACGTCTAAAATATAGAGCTTTTCGGCTCGTAGTGCTAAACCCAGAAGAGAATTAGCATTTTCAAGCCATTGGGTTCCCTTAGGAATTTCCAGTGGGATTTTAAAATCGTGATTTTCCAAGGTCTGTGGTTAATAATACTTCAGACATTTTGTTATGCATAAATTATGCACAATTATACCTCAGATGTGACTTTTAAAAGCACTGTTTTCAAAATTGAGTTTGGTAATAAAGAAAGGATGTGAGGTTTTTTTTACAGGTTATTCCTGAAGACTTACAAATTGACATCATTACCGAATAATTGATTTTTGTATTTATTACGACTGTTTCCGTACATACTAGTTGAACGTCCTGTCAGTGCCAGATTACAACATTATAGGCCCAATTTTTCATCCTAAACTGTACCTGATTATACTTGTGATGCAGCTGCCTCTGGGACAGGAACTGAATATGAGTTCTAAAGGATTGCACAGAGAATCGGCTCTTCAGGATGGAATTTCTTTTCATCTTATGTATTATTCTATGAGGGGATGTGAAGATAAGAACAAGTCAGCAAATATTTACATACACTTTTTGTCAGCTTTTAGAGATTGTGCTGTCTTGCGAGTAGTCTCAATATGGACTGCATTGTTGATGTAGACCCCAAGGTTGTTTAAATGTTTGGCTAAAATGTCGATGAGGATGCTAATGTAATTGTATTAGGTTTTTTTTTTCCCGAAACGTGACAAAGGAGCACAGACGCATGGTTTGTTAATGCTGGTACTCATTGGGAAAAGCCTACTGTTTGTTTGTAGCTACGCAATTCACAAAATTCCGTTGAAGATAAGTGCAAATTAAGATATTTGTGTATCTGTTTCATCATTAAGTTCTGATTTAAAGGAACTAAAGGGATCAAATGTAGGTTTCGGAGTGGGGAACATGTTTCGACGCTAAATCAGCTTGCTAATCCACACAGGAAACACAGCGTTAGTTTGCTAAGCTCGGTAATAAACCATGACCATAATGACGGAGGAGGATTAGCAACTGTAGTTATTGTCTGAGGTTGCGGTCGTTCGGATCACTCGGTTTGTCCCTCTACAGTGGCTGCTTCTTTGCAATTAAAGCATGCTGTAGTCATCTTAGCCTGCGGTGTTCAGTATGAACAGCTATTATGAGGTCTGTTCAGCGGGCCTAACAAATGCTGTCTCTTGATTTGTGTTAACAGGTGAGTTTTTCCCCTTCAGGCTTTTCACCTGTGATCAGTTGAGCTCAGCATTTTATTAACGTTTTTTAATTTAGTATGGAGTTGGAATTGGGTTTTTTGCCTGCAAAGCTTGAGACACTTGCTATGGTGTATTTGTAATCGTACGTGAGGGTGGTATATAGATCTCTTGCTGCGTTTAGCATAAATAGACTATTGTTGCTTTGCTTGGAAAGCCTCTCGCGCACATTTTGCACTCTGCAGGTGAAGATGTCCAAGGATAAGCTTGCACTAGCTTGCAATACAAAAGGCACAGAGAACAACTGAGCACTATACACAAACATATACAAGGTTCTTTAGACCTAAACCTGATGCTGTCTGATTGTCTGTGCTTAATGCGGCTCCATTTACATCTGCCACTATAGTGTGTCAATCTTTAACTGCCTTCAAGGGAGCTATAGTACTAAAGCGTTTATGAGGGATTGAGAAATACGATAGACATCTTTATAATAATCTTATGACGCATTAAACAAATTTTAATTTCTGTCTTTTCCCGTGTGAATGGATTTAACAGCAGGGGTCCTTGCAAAAGCTGAAAGCCAAGCTGTAGAAAGGTTCAGTGCTTGTAAATGTAAAGCTAACCTTGTTGAACAGTGAGTTAAAAGGGTTTTTATGCTATTTCTAGTATTATAAAGAGTTAAGCTAGGGGTGAGATTGTATTAATGCAGAAAAATACCAAAACCCTTATTCATAAAACGTACGGTGTATGGTCTACCAGGATCCAATGTTGGGTTCATAGCATTTTTATATCTGAAAAATAAGAACTAAGAATTTTTTTTATTTGTCAGTTTTCTAGTAGATAGACTGTTGTTTTTTTTAGTCTATTAGTTCCGGTACCTTGTAAAAGTTTCAATGATATTTTGACACATTTACAATTCACAGTTTTTACTTAAAGTTGACTTGTTTTGACTTTAAGTGTTTTTTTTTGTTGTTGTTGTCCAAAATGGTCCAAAGTAGTAAATTGTAGTTTACGCCTGTGACGTAAGCTAAAAGCTATGAGCCATTTAATGATAAGATAATGCTTCGTCCCAACTTCCCAAGTTTAACCAGGAAACGTCAATGAATAAAAATGGCAGTTGAGTGATTTTCATTCGTTTTAAAATTAGAGGAGGCCATTGGCTGAAGGGCTTCTTTAAAGTCTGACAGTCCAAAGATGCAAACATCTGTAAATACTATAATACGCAACAAGGCCAATTCATAAAAAATGCAGTGCTTCAGCAGCCCTCCTGGCAGGAACCGTAGCTCTGAATGTCAGGATGAGATGTTCCCTCCTCTATCAGCCAGCTCTGCTTTGAGCTACTTGTCTTTTCTTGTGAACTGGCCACTTATCCCCCTTTTACCTGCTTTTAGATGGACTTTCCTCCATGCGGAGAAGGTTATTTCTCTTTTTAGGTGGAAAATGTGTTTTTTTTTAAGGCCATTACCATTCATCAGGAGATGGCACTTACAGTGGAGTATTCTAGACAACCCTCTGTGGAAAGAGGTTCAGTGACCTTCCGTAGCATGTCCGTTTTGTGGACCGAGCATAAAACACAAAGCGAAATTATTGATGCGCTATTCTAAGATGTTGTGAATCTCTCCCTTGTGACCGTTTTATGGAGGATAATAAGCTAGTCTTCAAATGTGTCATAATGTCTGCTGTGTTTGCTAGTAGAAAGGTCCACCCTTTAACTTACGCTTAAAAAGTGGAATATCACATTAAACATTATGTGAATAAAGCACTGTGTGTTTCTGACATACCCGATCTCATGAATGCTCGTGTAAATAGCACGCTGAATAAAAACGAAAACTCGTGGAATAGATAAGCAAAAATGGAATTTGGTGTGTTTATTCTACGCGATGGGTAGGGTTGTGGGATAGATGGGTATCATATGTACGGGAAAACTAAATATCAGATTCATGCCAACAAATTTTGTATCATATGTATGCGAGATCTGCGTGTTATATGCATGCCAAACACGAGCATGTCATATTTACGCCAAAATCCATTTTTTCATATCAATACCATGAGTTTTAGTTTTTTTTTATTTGGCATATTTATATGCACATTCATGAGATTGGGCTAATCTGACTAGTCAAAGAGAACAACAACATCATTTCCTGATAAACTGGTACTACAAGTAGCACAAAAAAAACTAATAGAAGCCACTGAATATAATATATATGTATATATATATATATATATCATTTTCTTTTTAGTAAATTTGCTTAGTCACTTCAGTATGGCCGCAACAACATCATGGGTTTCTCTCATTATTCGCATTTACTCAAAAACACCTCAAGTGAGAACATTTTTATTTGAATTAGGAGATTTTATATTATAATTATAATTTTTTTAAATCACCTTCTCTTACATCAATACATTAAAATGCATATAAAAACAGTGAGAAGAAAACTTAGTTATAGTACTATCAGCACAGCCAGTGGTGTAGGTTGAAGTATCTTTGGCTAACCAATAGCAAATAGGGGAAGTGGTTACAAAACCTGTTTGAAACAATCATTACATGCAAAAAAAAAAATCCAGCCTTAACTGCTTACTGTAGCTTGTCTCCTAGACTAGTCCTTAGTGCTAATGTTAGAGGGAAACAGATAAATAATTTTTTGGTGATGCTATTGGTGCAAAAATTACTCTATATTTTAGGATACTTGATTTGGAGAATTGGATTTTAGATGCTCCATTTCAAAATTGGGATAAAGCTTATTAGTTACTCTTTCCTGTTTACTGTTGTGCGCAGTAAACTTTTACAAGGTCAGTCCAGAAGTGCTGTTTTTTATGGACAGAAAGAGAGAATGATGACAGAGAATGAAATGTGTGATACGCCGACATGACTGCTCTTTCCGACATTTCCTGCCGTCTAACTGTTGTTCTGGTTTTTCGAGCTTCCTGAACAAAAGATTTATTGTCGAGAGGAAAAATAAATCAACACTCAGCACGGTTGACTAATGAACGGCGATAGAAGGATTCTGCTGTCGTTGATGAGAACAGCTTGGAAATATGTAAATGCCTCGTTGGAATTTGAGCAGAAAAGCCTTTTTCCACTTCCTTTGATCTCAGGAAAGAGGGCATGGCCATTATGTCAGTCAGAGAGCTGTGACAAATGCCATGCACACACATGCACACACACACAGAGAGCTGGAGTGGACGGGGAAAAATGACAGTGAGGCAGAAGGCTAAGCACAATAGATGAACAGACTGAGAGAGATGGAGTGATTGTCAGAACCACTGAAAACAAATGGTGCCTTTAATCCGGAGGCACCGGTGGAGTGACGGGCCCTTCTGACAGAATGGGAGAGCCAGATCCACCCCGGCAGACAGGAGAGGGTGGAAACAAAAGGATTTAATATGAAAAAGGAGGTGTGGCGGGCCAGACGTGGGACACCATCACGATCTTGAGAGTATGACGAGATAAGACTGTGTATAAACATCAGGTTTGCATTAGTATTTTTAGGGAAGTATTTTTCACTCGTACAATTTGTCTAAACCCCAGTGACGGGTGGGGATAGGTGTAGGTCATTCATACAAACTCATGACAACATAAAAAAACATAGATATTTTGAGTTTGATTGAATGCCTTGTTGGTGTCGTCGTCAATAATAAATATGGAAAGTCTTTTCGCCACACTTTTAAAAGTTGATAACGAGTCCAACAGGATGGTATTTACTTTTATTTTTGCATAATTGTGTTCCTCTAATCTAGGGTGTTGCCTTGGGAGAACCAGGCTTAGTTGGGTCCAGTTCTCCTCTGGCCGGACGCCCAGCACCTAATTTCCAGTTCAATTTTAAACACATTGGATTGTGTAAAGACTTATAGTGTGTGTGTGTGCATCTGGATCCGGCGATTTGTCCACGGAGCTCATCAGAATCCACAGAATAAGAGAGAGACAGACTAATATTAGCGTTTAGGTCATTCTTTTTACGATGTAACGAGTACACCGAGTGTTAAGGGGAGTGTTCCCGGTTCCGGCCAATCTAATTAATGCAGCCTAACAATCCTTTAACGGATTTGATTAATGAATGTTTATCAGTGTGTTATGTGTAAGCCAGAGTAAAGAGATGTGTCTTTAATCTAGATTTTCAATCTTTGACGTCAGCAAGCAAGTTTTCTCTACACTTGCAAGTCTTGTTAGCCGTACGCAATCATAAGGATAGTTTGAAACCCTCTGGTTGAACAACTCGCAATAGACGACTGGTAAAGATTTTACGAGTTTAAGTTTTATGATGTACATATAGTGTATTAAGACGTTGAAGATATCAGTAAACAAACTTTTTCTCAACTATCTTTTTTTCTGGAAAGTGGAGATACGCAGTAGAAGAATTTGTCCTGAATCTTTTCCCTTTAACGCAATATTCCTTTTACGGTCCAGAACGTTATTGAATATGGTTGTTGTTTTTATTTTAGTATAGAAAAGTGATGCTACGACATGAGCATGGCTGAAAGGTGATCTGGGAGAGGATGTTATCAGTGAGTTTGTGGGACCCGTCGGGGATGTGCGGAGAGGCCTGCTGCTCAGCAGGGCTATTAATAGAAATCTGTGGTATTTCCGAAAATAGGTTAAGCTGCCACTGCTGGCATCACTGCTTGCATGCCAGCCATCCTCTGAAGACAGAAAAGGAGAGAGAGGAGGAGAAACAGATGTAGCCTACTGAGGAAGTGTCTTTGTTCCGTCGCACACTTCTTGCGCTCGGTGCACCATCAGAGTGTTTCTGGCTGAGGACTTCCCAGCATGCCTCAAGACACGGTGTCACCCCACCATATTTCGAATGCACAACACAATAGCGGATCTAGACCTATTTGAGTCTTGCCATGACAAACAAGTCTTGCATATGTATAAGGAAGCTACTCTTCAGTAAGCATTACCGCATTTTCATATCCACAGTTGGAATAGTCCAAAATTGTGCCCTATTATACTGTTACTGCTAATTTTGTGCATGTCAGTTTTTTAATATGGTATCAAGTATCATAAATGTTTAATGTGTAATTTGACGGATTTGACTATCATTCATTAGTTCTGAATAATGTAAACATCCAATTTTTCAAATATCATGTTTTGCCGCTCTAGCTCTATATTATAGAGTTATGTGCGTATAGTTTTGCTCTGGCACATTGAGGTTAAGCACATTTAAAGGTGGCTGCCTTAATTAAGGTTTACAGGTTACGCTAGCGCACCGCTTATATTACAAGACTCATTACAAAGTAATTAGGTGAGGGCAGGGACAATATTGTTGTCTGGACAGTGACTGAGAGAGAGTTAAGAAGGAAATCAAGCCCTCATGCGTTTTTTTTTTTTCATGGAAGGTGGTCAACGCATTAACAGCGTTTTACATGATACATGGTAACTGCGAATGACACTGAAAGTGGCATCGATTGCTGAGCTTGTTCACGAGAAACGTTCACTTGTTGTCATGCATGAAAGCTAGCAGCACATATTTACTCAAATATGTCAGTTTTATTAGCTACAACACAAAAGGCCCAACTCTTAGTACAGTTTAGTTAATTGCTTCACAATAAAATGGAAGCATTAAGAGAACTAATTAATTTCCGCATAACAGAAGTTGTTTTTCTGTCACCTAAACGACCCTTTTAGTCAACCAATAACCATTGAATCTTCATGATGTATTAAAAATCGTAATGCCTTCTACAGTTATAATAGTAACACATTGCGCGCACACTTTTTTAGTTACCGAACAGTGATATTAAATACTGCAATAATCGAAACTATAGACTTTTTACAAATCGCAATGCTTTACAATAATACGGAAGCCGTATGAGGCCATGCATTATTGTTTTGTTTTCTGTTGAGTTCAAAGTAACGATGTTTTATTGACGTTTAAACTTATCGCACAATCATTAACAGTTTAATCTGCGTGATTTTTAGAACATCAAAATGTGATTCATTCTCTTGTTTGATTCTGTTTCAAGTGCATCGCGTAAAACTTACATGCGCTTACAAATGGATTTTGGTAAGTAAAAGAGAAAGACAGAAAGTAGTAAAGGCAAAATGATGTCATTTTTACAGCAAACCAAAACTGATAAACCTTCTTATGCAATATTATAATTGAATCTGACATTTTACCAAGTGAATCTGTGTGAATCTATCCTGTTATGCTCATTAGACAACCTGTTTCTTCATTATTGACTTTTGGACATGAAATGAATGCAAAAATCCATAAAAAAAAAAAAAAAAAGTAGTAGTGATGCAACATATTAAGCAAGTGGTAAAATGTTAATGCACAGTATGCTTATACATGATCAAATCAGCACAACCTTATTTGTATTTTTTTTAAGTAGCTTCAAAACAGTTTAAAGCAAAGTCCTTTGTTCTCTGAGCTAAATCTGAAAGTGTCGGGAAAGAGTGGGAGGTGTGAAAGACGGGACTGCTCGTGAAGTTGCAAAGTGCTCAGGCGGGAACGTGGAGAATGGGGGCACGGAAGCAGATTTAGCAGCAAGACCTTCGCACTTTACAGGCACCTCACAGTTCAGGGCTTGCACACAATTATAAAGGGAGGGAGTAACAGTAGTGCAACGACTTGGCTTTTACTATAAAAAAAAAACCAGCAAATGGGGGCTGTGAGGAGTGGAGGGAAGGAGCTGCACCTTTAATTCAGCTTGCTTAATTACTGCTATGCCTCTCTACCTCCCCATGAAGCTCTACGCCGTTCCTCAGACCCGCAGGCCTCATGGGCCTCTGTCTGTGTGATTGCTTATTAGCACGGGGGTTAGATGTCATTTCTGTCCTGGAAGAGAGAGCCACTTTTTTTTTTTTTTTCGTGGCGGCAGCTACATTTGACTTTTGGGATTCAGGAGAACTGTTTCCTGAGACATCTGAGTGCGAGGCCACTAGTGAAAATGCGAGGACAGTTTGTATTATTAAAAATGTAATTAAATTTAAAGTCTTGTTTTTGCATTTCTTTTTAAATATCAGCAAAGCGTAATACAAAAATGGAATTAAAATCAATTAATTAATGAATTGTGAATAGTGCAGAATGTTTCATATTCATTGTATCATAATGATTTTTTGAATGTCCAAAATGTAAAAATTTTATTTATTTCCGAGATTTAATGGGCGATTTTTTTTCTTTTTTGTGTGTGGGAGATTGAGAAATGAACACATCCTAATGCATCCAAAATCCGAGACCACTGGTCAAAATGCTCTTTTGTTATTAAATATTGGATTTTAATTATAATTAATAATAATATTTTGATAACACTTTACAAAAAGGTGTTATTTTTTGTATTAACTAACATGAGCAAACAATGAGTAATACATTTATTACAGCATTTATTAATATTTAATATGATCTATTAGTTAATAAAAATACAATCATTCATTGTTAGTTCATGTTAGCTCATGGTGCATTAACTAATGTTAACAAACACAACTTGGGATTTTAATAATGCATCAGTAAATACTGAAATTAGCATTATCTAAGATTAATAAATACTGTAGAAGCGTTTTTCATTCTTAGTTCCTTCATGCTAACTAATGTTGTTAACTAATGTTAACTAAAGAACCTTATTGTAAAGTGTTACCAATATTTAAAATAAATATTTTTAGTGTATGTATTGTTTAGAAGTAGTTTAATACATTGCAAAATTTAAGTAAAAAAACAATTAACAACAAGAGTGTGTGTTAAAATTCATTATAATTTAATAAGTTTATAATTTATAATTTAGTAATTTTTAGATCTAGCATAACAGACTGAGATTTGAATGAAAACTGTTGATTAATTATATCTAAACAGTGCAGAATATATTTTTTTATGTCTAAACTGTAGTTTCTTTAAAGGATCAATTGTGAAAAAAAGAAATATATAAAAGTATCAGCTTTTAAGTGTTTGCACTTCAATTTATTTATATTCCCGTTCAGTTTAGAATTTCATCAGAAACTATTCACCTACTTAGAAAAAGGATTATATTATCTATAATTTTGATGTAAAATCCACTCTGTACTAACTGTACAACTTGCTTTGTTAATTTTTAAATCACATTTGATCAAACAATAGAGATTGTTATCAAACAATGCGGTAGATCATTTCCACACTCCGTCCTTAGGGTGCTGCGTCAGCCTTTTCCATGCGTGATCTTTTTATGTCGAGTTTCAAATAATTTCATCATGCAGTCCAAAATTGCGTGCCTGGTATGCAACAGCAGGGCAGTAATTTGTACGTGTTTGGATTCCAATTATGAATTTGTTGGTGCCTATGGGCTGCAATCGCACTATGCATTAAAGTGAGAGGTTTAGAATTAAAATGTTTCTCCCGCTATCTGTTTTATTGTCACTTTTTCTCGCTCACTCTATTCTTTTGGTAATATTAGTGGGGCAACTAATTTGCTCTGGATATTCTTTGTGAATGCATTGTGAATGTATCCAATTTGGTTCATGTGAAATTGCAAGATCAGATGTTCGACACAGATTGAAAAGGGCCTGTCTTAGCGGGAGGATTTGAGACATAACAAAGCTTTGATGTATTTGAAAGCTCTGCAGGGTTAGTGGGACTGATACAATAATAAATATGAAAGAACACAAGAGGCTTGCTTGTTTGTTTGTCGCAGCAAGTCATTTTGAAAGGATGTTTTGGCCAAGTCTCATTTGGGCATTAACTGTTCATGACCCCACATCACTATCGCAGAGTTCTCATATAGTGGGTTTTTAGTAGTTATTAGCATTTAGCCATTAATATTAGCTGCTCTTTAAATTGGCATCTATTGACCTTGGCCAGAGTAAATGACTCATTTAGTTGGACTGAGAAGAAAACAAGGCTGCAAGGGACTGAACTCCAAGTTTGTAATGTTGTGTTCCTGGTTGCTGATCTAACAGCTGACAAAATACTGACTAAAATATGTTATTTGTGTTTGCAACAAGTTACTCTGACTAAAATATGTAGTAAGTTAACACAAGTTCACTAAATTCTGAGCTACTATAAAAGTTATAATTATTAGGGTTATGGGTTTTTTTTCTCAGGTCGACAAACAAGACTTTCATATTAAGTGAGGTACATTTTAGACATTTTCTGTTTTGGAAATGAAAATAGTTCTAAACAAAGTCAGAGAGGATATTTGTATATATTTGTATATTTGAGGATATCTGACAGCAACACTGTGGTGTTTCATTCCTTTTGAACAAATCATTTGAGTCAGTGATTCAATGATTCATTCATAAAGACAGTCACTTGTTTTTTGTTGAATTAATCATGTGTTTTAAGTAATTATTCGAATACATTATTCAATGAATCGCTCATTGAAGTAATGGTTTATCCCAAAATAAAAAATTCTCTCATTCATTACTCACCCTCATGTCATTCCAAACCTGTAAGATCTTCGGTCATCTTTGGCAAGAAAACGATTGTTGAATAAAGTCATTATTTTGGTTTTCTTTGCACAAAAATGTATTCTCATGGCTTTGTTTCTTAAATTGGTATAAAAAATATCTTAAATTGTCATGCAAAGACGAATGAAGGTCTTACAAGTTTGGAATGATTCCCCCCCTCGAAGAAAATCTGACAATCTTCTGTGGCAGAAGGGTTATATAATCGAGTGTGTATATGCGCATGTTTTTATGAATTCACATTTCTGTCTGGGGACCCAAGTGGTTCAAAGTTTCTCTTCCTAGTTCTCCGCCACTGTTCGCCTCTCTGTCAGGGTGTCAAGGGTAGTCAGGGCTTATTCCAGCCGGCCGAGAGCCTCGGACAGGGACGGCTGGCTGATCTATGGACTTGCTCAAACACACACACAAGCGCACGTACGCAGAAGCACACAGAGGCACATCCAGTGTAAAGCGGACTGGACGGCTCCCCCATGTTAGAAAATAGACTGTCTGTATTTAGCTTGTCTGCAGGGACTCCTCACGGCACCTCTGGCCCTGTCATTGTAAGGGACGCCGAGGCTTTGTGCTGGCTCGTTTTTTTTCCTGTGCTGGGGAACGGAGATACTCAATAGGAACACAATGTTGTGGGTGGACTTGAATCTTGAATTAAATGAAGTGAAGTGCATCTGGTCTTCTTTTTGGTCTCTGATTCAAATGCCTGCATACAGAAAGTCTCCAGACTCTTGCTTAAACTAGCTTTCCCAGATTCATTTACATTTCTGCTCTGTCCAGTATGTGAATTAATGAAGGTAGCTTTCTGAAACCTTTACTGTCACTGTTCCTCAGTGGTGGAACCAACCAACCATCTTCCAAATAGCAGAAACCAACACGATCTTCTGAAAACTGTAGACGTACACCACTTCAAGAAGCAACTGAGTAACTAAAGCCATGAAATAACTTTTAGGAAACTCTGAGGCACTGAACTTGACCAACTTGAGGAACTTGAGGAATGTGTGTCTTGTGGTGGATGTTAGTTTTCTGTAGTTCTCAGCACTTAACAGCTATTTTTATGCGCATTTTGAAAAACAAATAGAAATGCCCAATTTTAGAAAACAAAAGTAAAAAATACCTTTATGCTCGCTTGAGGTGGTTTTTGAGGTGGAAATGTGCGCAATGGGACAGCATAACCTGACTAACCAGCGAACTGCTCTCTTTGCACAGCTTCTAAAAAGATGTTATGGTCATTCTCAAACACCTAAGTGAAGTCTTTCATCAAAGTATTTCTTCGTCTTAACCTAAGAGGTATTCCCAAACCTCTGAAAGCAATGATTACATGTACTGTTTCGTCTGCTCACTGGTGCAAGTAATTTATTACAGTATATATGAAAATGTATACTTTGTACAGTTGCTTCTACTTTTCAGGAAGCAATGATTTTGTTCTTTTTGATTCGTTGGATGGGAATGTTTTATACGATATTCCAATTTTGCACAAAAGTTAAATTTGCTTTTTTTTGTTTGTTTTGGCTAAAATTTGGTAAGGTCCCTACCAAATAAAAAGCCGCCTAAATCCAGACTTAGCTGGTTTTAGTTCAACCAACACGCCTGTATAAGTCGTTTGTCCAAACCCCTGAAATATGACCCATCAGAGCGTATGCTACAATTGCGCCCCTGTCGATTAATTCAGGTTTCGCATAGTTTAGTTGGTTAGATATGTGATCATGTGTTTAATCCTAGAGAATGCATGTTCTCATAAAACGTTTATGCACTATAAATCATGACTTTGCAAAATTTCTGTAGGGTAGGGGAGTGGGTTAGGTGTGGCCATTCATTCGATTTACACCGAAGAAAAATATGTAATTACGGTGAGATCGTTGTACAAAATCTATATATTGCATTTAAATAAAAATAAAGCATTTTGATTGGTAATGACAGACACAACACGACACTGTCATTTTTACGGCCACTAATTTTAACGCATAAACAATGGTCGTAATAAGTTACTTATAGTCAGTCGATTTTTTGTTTTGGAAGACAGGCTCTTTTGGTTGGTCAGCCTAGGGTTCCAACTTAAACCAGTTAAAACCAGTTTAGGCTGGTCCAAGCAGGTTTTTAAGCAAAAGCAGCAGTAGTTGTATTGTGTTTCTCTTCATTACCCTTATGGTACTCATTTGAAAGTCACTTTGCATGAAAGTGTCTGCTCTAAAGGAATAAATGTAAATGCTTTTGCCTTGATTGTCTGGCCGCTGTTAGTTGCTGCAGGAAGCTGTTTGGTTACTT
Organism: Enteromius afrohamiltoni; assembly: GCA_034779775.1. NCBI lineage: Eukaryota > Metazoa > Chordata > Actinopteri > Cypriniformes > Cyprinidae > Enteromius > Enteromius afrohamiltoni. The sequence continues at coordinate 7,026,753 of JAUYWG010000060.1, read as the reverse complement.
TAAATGACTTTGGCCTCCCGTCGATATCAGGCAGTATTGAGTTCAAGACCACTGTCTATCCAAGTCATTGAAAGTCTCCTTTCTTTTTTGTCACACAGGCTGCGCGTTCCTCACCTACTGCGCCCGCGAGTCGGCCATCAAAGCCCAGAACGCCCTCCACGAACAGAAGACACTGCCGGGGGTAAGTCCGCTGCCAGCCTTTCGCCTCACCTCTTTAAGAAGGCCACCATGCCAGTCAAAGCTAAAGCCGTATGTTTTAGACAGAGAGCCTTTGGAACAGAAATCAGTCGATAACCCAGCCTTTTAAGATCAGGCTTTGAGCCGTTTCATGGTACTTCTCCCCGGGGACATTTGCAAGCATTGATCCGATGCTTTCAGTGCAGGGCTTGGGGATGCAGTGATAGCAAATGTCAATTCATTTGTTCTCTCAATTTTTCCAAACTGCTCCATTTACGCAAAAAGCCAGTGAGTCATTGTTGCCCAGTTGCACAAAAGTATTCCAGACGCACAAAAATAAACATAGTGGGGTGCAGGGTCCAGACATCTCCTGAAGTAACATGCAGGAAACTTGGATGCACTGACCTTTTTTGGCCTTTGAATAATAGCTTTGTTTGTTTGTTAATAGCATGTTTTGTTTTTGTTCTTGCTGTTTTGTTTAGTTTTTCTTTGTTTTTGTTTTTTTGCTTGGCTTAGAATTTTGTCGTTCATTGCTTTCTATATATTTATTTATTTATATAAATAATTTGTATTTAATTGTTTGTGAATTTGGCAGCATAGAGGGAAATATGGCACCAGCCACACTGTATTTGTGCCTTTCTCCCCCTTTTTGGACCTCTAAAAATGACATTATTCGTTAACAGCTTTGCTGTTGTTGTTTTTTCTTTTTCTTTTTCTTTTTGATGTTTTATTCTATTCTTTGCTTTATTTTATAAATTATTCTATTTTACTGTTTTATTTTGATATTATATTTAATATTATTATTATTTATTTATTTGTTATTTTCCTTTTCCTTTGACCTCTAAATAACGTCTTTGAGCAGCTGCCAGGAAATTGAATTTAACTGTGTGATTATTATTATTTGTTTGCTTTGCTGTATATATTAAATATATAATGTTTAATTTAAATATTTAGTTTACCAATTTGCATTAAATATTACTAAAAATGTATTGGTTTTCTTTTTAATTGCCATTTATTAATTTAGTTCTTTGCTTTTCCTTCATTAAATGTAGTTAATTTTTTTTTTTAGAAATTATTAGAATGATTTTTTTTTATATAGAACTATTAGTTGTTATCATTATTATTTATTTGTTTGTTTTTACTTTATATTCTTCTTCAGCTGTTTGTTTAACATTTTACTGTAACAAAATCCTAAAAAGCGAAGCACCTTCTTTATTCCCTTTCAAATACCTTTTTTTAATCAAAAATTCGAACACTGGAGAATTCTCAGAATGGTTTTGCATTTTATGTTTCTTCTTTTGTTCAGGTTGGCGTGATGTTACTTCATGTATCCACTAGTATTACAGAGGTTTTGAAGTAGGAAGAGAAATATACACATTCAGCGGTGTCTTAAGTTTTCTGTCCTTTGAAACCTTGATGTAAGAAGCCTCTAAATGAAAAGTTTTAAAGAAGAAGCCAATGACAAGTGGTATCCAGCATTCGATTTAGTGCCACTATGTCAAACCCACACACAGTTTTACCCCGAGGAGAACATTTGAGCCTGAACGGAGAAAAAAAAAAAGATAAAGGAGGGGGCGATCAGAATGTGACATGTCATCCAGGCCTGTTGAGAATATATCACAACTTTCCCATCGCACTGTGGGGTGAGAGAAACACGCAGGCACATGTACACAGACTTGCTGCATGTGTGACATCATTGCATCAGCTTCGCTTACCCGTGTTGTCATCCCCAGAGACAACTGCGAATAAGGTAGTAGGTGTTTGTTGAAGACTCTGAGAACTAGAGACGTGTTTTTAATGTGCATGTGTTTGCCTGCTAGGAATAGGACATGCTGGTTGACTGGTTCCTCTCAATTTTTTTGGTGCGTGTATATTTTAGTTTTAATATTTCAGTGGTGATGCTCTAATTAGCATGCTGGCAGTGTTAGCTTTTACAGTTCGCACTGTAAAATCCTCTCAGGAAAAGGTGCGTCTTCTAAATTTAACACGTTCAAAACACTGCATCTGTACCTATACGCATTTAAACAGACACTTCGGCTATTGCATCGTGCCTCACACTTCTTTTGGGGTTTTTTTTGGGTGCCACAACAGTTTTTAAATCAGCGTGTCACATTTTTAAAGAAGCATCACAAAATCCTTCAATCGGTTGCGCTCTAGATATTTTTGAACACAAGAACATGTCTTAAATACCCCCAAAGAAATGTGTCCAATCTGGGTCAGGTGAACCTGAAATCGGTCTAATAAATTCAGGGCTTTTTCTTAAAGGGACAGTTCACCCCACTATTGTTTTCTCTCTCTAATGTCACTCCAAACGTGTGATCCTTGATATTTATTTATTTTTCATCTATACAGTAAAGCCAGTGTTGTTTTCTTAGCATAAGGGTGAATAGATATAATGACAAAATGTTTATTTTTGGGTCAGAATTTTCTCATCCTAATGTCATTCCAAACCTTAATTGCATCTCTTTTTGCAAAACATAAAAGAAGGTGTCTAAAGAAATCTGGCAACCAAACAGTTTTAATGCCTTTCTTTTTTGCAAAACATAAAAGAAGGTGTTTTGAAGAAATCTGGCAACCAAACCGTTTTATTGCATTTATTAATTGCAAAACATAAAAAAGATGCTTTGAAGATATCTGGCAACCAAACTGTTTTAATGCATTGCTTTTTTGCAAAACATACAAAAAAGATGCTTTAAAGAAATCTGGCAATCGAACTGTTTTAATGCATTGCTTTTTTGCAAAACATAAAAGATGTTTTTGAAGAAATCTGTCAACCAACCTGTTTTAATGCATTTCTTTTTTTGCAAAACATAAAAAAAGATGCTTTGAAGAAACCTGGCAACCATACAGTTTGGTGTCTTGTTTAGTCACAGTTAAACCACAACTACTAAAAATATGTGGTTTGCAAACATGCTCTGGGTATATCTGCCAAAGTGGCCTGCAGTGAGAATTGGACAAACGGCCTATCCCTAAATCTTTCCTCAACAGCCCCCGCCTCACTACGTTGATGGTAAGCAGATATGCCAGTTGTTTGTTTGCTAAATCCTGCTTGATATGCAGATTGCCAGAGGCTACGGAGTAATTCATGTAAACTAGGGTTCTCTCGGAGAGGACCTATAAGTTATTTATGCTTGTGTTTTGTTCTTAACTCTTGACTGACCGTCCCTCTTAGCAAAAACCTTGATAGGAGATGATCAGTTAGACTCTTGCTCCAGCCTTATTTATATAATATGATGTAATTCAGTTAATATTCTGTTAACTGTCACTTATTTGTTTTCGATTTCTTAAATAAATTGCTATTAATGTTTAATGTTTAATTTTTTAAATTTAAGTTTTTGTTGAGTTTGTTTTTATTTTGTGTGCCGTTTTGATTAATCACAATTATTTGTTAATTAATAAATTATATAAATATGAACCTATATACATAAACTTATTTCCAGTTAGCAATTTTAGTACTTATTTCAAGAGTTTTTCACATTTCCTAGTAAAAAATAGAGCAAATTTTGGCGAGCTGTCTGGGGAGCGAGCCGGGAGAACGGAGGACTCCGAACCCTAGGGAATGGGACCCTAGCGAGGGTGAGGGTGAGGTGCTAGACTCGTTCATCGTCTGCCCTCCTGGAACGTGAAACATGTGGGAGAAGGTGGAGAAGGGGAGGAGGAGGGATGCGATCAAAGTGAGATGTGGGAACATAGAAGCTGGGCTATTTTAGAGTAAAGGGAAGCGATTTGATTGGACGTGGTTGATTAGAGAATTGGCTGCCAGCAGTGGGTGATTACTGTGTTCACGATCCTCTCGAAACAGTGTTATTTGCAAAACATAATCTTTCAGTTTAGCTGCCTAGGCCTTTCATGTAGTTTTTAATTAAAAAATTAAATACATGTTTTAAATGATGTTTACATTTTTTTAAATTGAAGATAATTTCGTAAGCTAAAATATACATTTTCACTTTTACTTATTTTTTCATTAAAATCTTGAATGTGTAAAAATCTGATTTTCTTTTTATTCTTGATTGTAGTGTGTAAAAACCACAGTAAAATATTGGGCCTATAACCGATATCATAATGATATATTGTGCATTGTATTGAAACAAATTATCGTTTTAGGTTACATTGTGCTTAGCTAGCATCAGAAACAATTGCCAGTCAAACAAAGGGCCACATTTATTCTGGATGGAGCATCCCCACAGCGTGTCTCACATGCAACTGCCAAGATCGATCAAACGACATAGTAGATCCTCCCATTTTAATTCCAGCTGGGATTTCGCAGGGCCTTCAAGTTTAACGTACTGCTAAGAATCGCTATGACAGGGGGGCACATATGAGCCCCATTATAGGAGTCGGAGGACACCCTAAGGCAGAGGAGGAGCAGGAAGTTGGGTGAAGGCGAGGAAGGCGTTCTGACAGCTGTCCGCCTCGATAGCGCGCTTCCCCATCAGTGACCTCTGAGGAACATCAGCTCCGCGATGTGCGAGATGTGGTGATAACATCACCATGTATACATGGCAGCTTGTCAGGATCGTCTAGGGCTAACGGCGGCGATCTGTGTATGTTTGTGTGCAGTGGAATGGGTTTGTGTGTGTGTGGTCAGTGTCTGGATGGCCATTTTGTATTGTTTTGTGTACTTTTAAAATGGGCCCAGAAATGATCTGAAGTGTTTAGAATTTTTTTTTAAACCCTATCTTCATGAATATTAGTTCACTAACTTATGTAGTTCAAGTTTATTGGTTTGTTTTGTCCATGACCAGAGCAAAACTAAACCGAACTCTTTAAAAAGTGAATAAAAATATATATATATATATTATAGAGGTGAAGTTGGATATTTCTTGAAGGGGTTTTGCTAAATAATAAAAATAAAATAAGTAATAATGATGATATTAATATTAATAATAATAATAATAATAAGTGTTTGGAAGTGTATTTAATAATAAACAAACAAATAAATAAATAACAATAAACAAATCATTAATAGTAATAATAACGTAAAAAACATGGTTATTATTAAACCCATTTTAAGATTAATATAAAAAATAATCATGTTGAGGATTAATATATACAAATATTTGTTATTGATATTACTATTAAAATAAAATATTAAATGTTTATATTATTAACAACAATAATACCAATAATAAAAGTCAATCAAATTTAATACAAAAATAGCAATAATTAAATATATTATAAAACTATTATTATTGTTATTATTATTTATGTTGATCATTAATACAAGCAATTGTTATTGATATTATTATTATTATTATTATTAAAATAAAAAACAACAATACTATTATCACTACCACTACTACTACTATATATAATAATAACTAATAATAATTACATTTAAGCACATTATTAAACGTATACTAACAACTTACTGACTATGTAAAGAATGTATGACTCTAACCAAAACTAAATGTACCCCGTACAAATCAAAATTCAATTTCAAGGAAATTTTATTGAGGTCACTCGGCATATTAATGTAAAATGGTAACAAGAACACTGGAACTGCGACATAAAATCATCTCAGCAGTATTTTAAGTTTATTTATATAAAGCGTGCTCCTCCGTTTCCAGGCAGCTGGTGAAAAATATGATTCATAACTGCAAATTGAATTTGTTGCATTATAGCGGCTAACCATTTTTAGAATCTATCTAAATTGCTTTTAATCCACAGATTTAAGTTGCAAACAAGGTTACAGTGAAGATTCGAAATGGATTAAAAAAAATCTACACAGACAAATATGCGAAGATATTTATGGCACGCCTGCAAAAGCTGGAGGTTATGTATATACACTGTATTATTATTTTAATTAGATGCAGTATGTGCCAGCATATACATCCGCCTAGAGTGGAACAGGAAATATCACACTGAGTCAAAACAACGTGAAGACAAAGAAAACTGTTTGTTTTGACCTGCACACAACACCTCTGTCAACCCTGCTGTGCATTTTAAAATCTGGTTTGGCACGGCATATGTATAGAGCTACATAAAAGGCGTATTTTTCCGACTGCATCAGTGAGAAATCAGGCACGCTCACAGATGTGTCTGCGCAGGAAGGCCGGCCACGCTTGGAGAAAATGAGAGCGCTTTCGGCGTGTATGAGCTCATGCTGTCTGCGGGGCTCCACACCCCTGCTGGAATTGCAAATTCACCTGCTCCTCCGGAGTCGGCTCTGCCCCGCTGTAAATTCGCTGTAATTTAAGGTGTGTATTTTACGCCCAGATCCGTTGCTTGTTCTCACATCCGTCTGTGGAAGACGTGTGAACTGGCCAATTTTCGTTTTTGCCAGAGAAAAAAAAGACACCAGTCCCCATCCCAAAAGCCTAAAAATACAGTGCCTTTTATTTTTTAGCACACATGGAACATGGTTATTTTAAAGACACAGTTCAGCTCAAGATAAAAATGTCTCTCCTTTAAGCCATCAGAGATGTGGAAGAGATTGTTTCTTGATTAAACAGATTTGGAGTTCATTACATCACTTGCTCACCAATGGATGCTCTGCAGTGAATGGGTGCCGTCAGAATCATCACTTTAAAAACATCACAGTAATCCACACAAATCAGTTAACGTCTGGTGAATTAAAAAGCTGTGTGTTTGTATTTTACTTCAAACCATTGCTTCCAGGAATCTTCCAGGTAATCTCGTCTGAATCATAAGAGAAATATGCAGTTAATGGGTGCCGTCAGAATCCTCACAATAATCCACACAGATCCAATTCATCAGTTAACATCTTGTGAAGTATAAAAGCTGCATCTGTATTTAACCTCACACCATTGCTTCCATTAAAAAAAGTAATATTTTCTTAATCAGAAGAGAAACATGCAGTGAATGGGTGCCGTCAGAATCATCACAATAAAAACATCACATTAATCCACACAAATCCATTTCATTAGTTAACGTCTTATGAAGTATAAAAGCTGCATTTGTATTTAACCTCAAACCATTGCTTTCATTAAAAAAAGTAATATTTTCTGAATCAGAAGAGAAATACACAGGGAATGGGTGCCGTCAGAATCATCACATTAATCAACACAAAGCCAGTTTATTAGTTAACATCTTGTGAAGTGAAAAGCTTTTTTATTATTTAACCTCAAACCATTGCTTCCAGTAAAAAAAGTAATATTTTCTGAATCAAAAGATAAATATGCAGTGAATGGGTGCCGTCAGAATGAGAGTGATTGACAGTTATAATGCATTCATAATGGATTTGTTTGTTACAATCATGCAGCTTTTTACTTGCCAAGAATGGACTGGAGTGATATGAATACTTGTGGATTAATGTGATGTTTTTATCAGCTTTTTGGACTCTGACGGCACCCATTTACTGTAGAGAATCCACTGCTGAGCAAGTGGTAATGTTCAGTGTCTCCAAATCTGTTCTGAGGAAGGGTTCTTTGATTTCTGAGTGAACTATTCCTTGAAGAAATGTTTACTGGTGAAGCATTGCTATGATGACAAAACAGCAAATAATGTGATTGCTAAACTAACAAGGCTCCTTTTTTTTTAGCTTTTGATGGACATGAAATATGTAAGGAATGCTGGAGGTGTTACTCAGAGTGTGAACGTTGTGTGTGCTGACAAAGCGGTATATTTTTCTCAGAATAAATGCTGTGATAGGATGCTGACGGCCGCTCATATCAAATCAAATTAATGAAGCGTGATTGGGGTGACTATTATAAATACAGTGGGGCCTGAAATCTCATTTAAATCTGAAAGTTTTAGGAAGTTTGCAGCAAGGAAAAGCTATTGCATACAATGAAAACGAAATATTTCATATTCTGCACTATTTCTAGGTCACTAATCAGTGCTGCCGTCTTTTAGAGCAGAATGAGAGCACAGCAAACACTTATTTATTCCACAGCGTTTCACCCAGATTATTATTAAGACATTTTAATTCAATTAGTATAATTAGTTTTGTGTTAAAAAAGTTTTATTAATATTTGCAATGTTGTTGGATTTTTACACCACTGAATTTATTGTTTATTGACATTATTATTATTCATTTTATTTTACATAATATTTTAATACAATTTATTATTTTTTGTGTTGTACAAAATATTTACATGTATATGTTTATATCATATATTTCATAAGTATATCTCATATATAAAAAATAGCATATTTTTCTAAAAAAATAGACATTTATGTGTTTGTATTTGTATATGTATAATATATGTACATAATACACATTCATATATATATATATATATATATATATATATATTGCTAAATTTGCAATAACTTTGTACCCCATTGTATTTTTTTACTGTAAATTAATATTGATTTATTAATCACTTTGTATTTCAATAACATTCATTTTATAATTGTATTATATATATGATCACTGACTAACAAAGGTATCAAAACACATTGTAAATGAACACATAGTCACAAACAACAGGTTTTGAGTAGAAGAGAAATCCAGCAGTTTTTTATTGAATATTATGTAACCAGAGAAAAATGGCTTTAAAGTGGCATGCACAAACAATAGCAGAGCAAATGGCCTTCATTGTTTAGCCGTTGATTTGTATCTACAAGGTAAACAGCGGTTCTCCATCTCTCTGATAATCTCTAATATGATTTTCAGCATTTGTATGTCCATGGATTTTGGAAAATGTGTAAATTTGAGTGTATTTCCCGCTGTCCGCCCGTCTCTCTGTATTTGTCCGTTTCTCTCTGAAATGCGCTGATTCATTGACTTGACAATGAAGTGAGCGGGTGGATTGTGGTGCTCTCTGATGGGTGGATATTTGCGTCTGGGGTTTGTGGTAATGCAGTTACATGGCCGGCAGTGTGTGATGAATAGAAAGTCTCCAGTGCCGTCATATGAGAAATCACAGTGGAGCTGCGCACCAGACTCTGCTTCTCACTTCATGAAGTTTTATAGTGCCGCTTCTCCTGTTATGGCTTTTGCCACAATGGAGAGATGCAGACGTATGACTGCAGCGTTACACGGGTGTGTGTGTGTGTAATGGCACAGGGGTGTAATGTACATAGTAAAAAGCCATTGCACTAGAGTGATCCTCAGGGATTTGACTTCCCACAATCCTGAAACAAGAGGAACAGCTGAAGTAACATGGTCTTTCTTTCTTTTGTTCCTGGCAAGTCTGTATCGGGGCCATGTTTTTTTGATATTTAATATGGTAATACCATGAAGTTATATTTTAAATGACCATGTTATTTCAGTAATATATAGCGTGATATTGAATGTACTGTGGTACTTCTCTAAGTAGTAAGAGAGACTTTTTTGTATATTTACCAAAATATTTATTATGGAAGGTCATTTGTGCCATAAAAAAATTAATAAAAAACCATGCCTTGGGACAAATATTATTTTGAGATAAAGATTTTGATTATTTTTTGAGATAAAGATAGATTGCTATCTCATAAATATAAACTTTTTTTAAAATTTCAACTTTTCGCTTAAGGGCTACGCAATATCGCAAATGTATTGCTTCCGATTCTGAAGACAACATTCCACATACCACAGCTCGCCAGTGATCTACGCCTCTGTCTATCAACTGCTGCTCATTCTAAAAATAAACAGCCCTAGTAAATAGCAGGATATTGAATGTACTATGGTACGTCTGTAAGTGGTAAGAGATGCTTCTTATATATATATATATATACCGTGGTATTTATTATGGAAGGTCATTTGTGCCACAAATAAAAAATCATGTTTTGGTGAATATTGATTTGAAATATAATGTAAAATTATGAGATAAAAGACTCATAATAGTCAAGTATGTATAATAGACAATGTATATTAGAATTTTTTTATTTTGTTCGTATCTCAATTTTTTCTCATATATGTTTTTTTAATCTCATAGAAATTAGTCATTTTTAAGGCCAGTTTCGACTATCTCAAATTCATAGTCATAATGTCATTTTTTCTCTTAATTCCTTTTTATAAAATCTCATAATTATGAATTTTTATACCTTTCAAATTTTTACTCTGTCATTTGTTTTAATATCAATCATCAACCCAGTCAATTTTTATCTCAAAATCTCAAATTTTATCTGATAAATTACCTTTTTTCTTAAATGATTTAATGTAAATTGCAACTTTGTATTTTAGTTTTGACTTTCTTCTGATTGTCATAATTTCAGCTCTTATTATTTCGATATTTTTGTCTCAAAGTCAATTTTGTCAATGTTTCTTTTTCTAATTTTCTAATTTCAGCCTTTAAATATGCATAATTATATACCTCTTTCCAACTTTCTATCTCAGTTTTGACTTTTTGTCTTAATAGTTTTCAAATATATATATTTTTATCTCATAATATCATGTCATAATTGTCCATTTTTAATGTCGTAAAGCTGGATGTGGCGTAATTGGACTCCTTGAAGTCTTTTCTTTTTCTTTTCTTTTTCTTTTCTTTCTTTTTCTTTTCTTTTCTTTTCTTTTCTTTTCTTTTCTTTTCTTTTCTTTTCTTTTCTTTTCTTTTCTTTTCTTTTCT
>JAUYWG010000060.1:6985310-7007491 GCA_034779775.1 Enteromius afrohamiltoni | reverse complement strand
TAAGATTCTCTGGTCTGATGAGACCAAGATGGAACTTTTTGGCCTTAATTCTAAGCGGTATGTGTGGAGAAAACCAGGCACTTGCAACACTGAAACTAACGGTAGTAGTGAAATTTACCTCAGAGGACTTTAGTATTTATATTACTGTAATGGTGCTGCGGTGTTCGTCTTGTTGCTTGACGGAACTCTTGTAAGTAGTTTACCTAGCCTACTGTTTATGTGTTTTGAAATCATATTTCCCATATATTCTCTCTCTTTTGTTTAATTTATGCCTTTATATCTCAATTCTATCACACACAATATTGCTGTTTATCCCGCTGTGTGTTTTTGAAGGAGATTAGCAATACAGAAACATGCCATGCTCCTTGTTTTCGCTTCTGAAAGACTATATGCTGACAGAGAGGACAGGGTCTGTCTGTGTGTGCATCACGCTGAAGATGTCCCTCATTATAATGTGATAGCGACCAGATTGCATCCCATTAGGGAAAACAACACAAGGTGTGCAGCATATGAAATGCTTTATCACTTTGGCAATTCAAATGTATATAAAATGGGACTGTATATATTTTGGTGGATTCTTAGCAATCGTTTAAGAAGCTAGGGCTCATTCATTGATGAGGCTAATTGTGCTCAGAATTGCATTTTTGATTTACGAATTGAACGAGCAAATAGACAATACACACAAATAGTAATCAAATGTATTGTTAATTGTCCTCAGGCTACATCTGAAAAGATTTAGAGAAATATAGCATTGCATCACTTGGGCATGGACTTTTTCTATCGAAAGAAGTGTTATTAGATTATGGACCTGCATTTTGGCCAAAAGCGATGGTTTTAAATTAAAATGCCTCAATGATGAATTCGTTTTTTACAAACTTGCAGCTTTTCTCAAGACATTAATTGATGTACTTACTATTACTTGTGGATTATTACAATGTTTTTATCAGCTGTTTGGACTCTGATTCTGACAGCAAGAGGATCCATTGGTGCGCAAATGATGCAAAGCTAAGCTTTTAAAGAAACTAACTACTTTGGATCCGTCTTTGATAGCCCTAAGGTGAGTGTGTTTTCTTTTTTGAGTGAACTAGCAACCAATGCAGTCAAGCTCCGAAAGCTCCTCCCTCCTTTTTCCTTTTATGGTCAACAATGGTAAAAAGCTGGTTTGGAAAGACCCGAAGGAGACTAAAGTATTTGTTATTAATCAAACTGCTTCTCAAAAAAGATGCTGTATGTCATAACCGTACACTTAAATCATTACATAATCCAAAGCAAACAAAAAGCCATCTCTGCCAGATCTCCTCATTCTTATCTGCGAGGGCAGGCATCTGAAAACAGACCATGCATTATTCATTACCGAGAAGTTACACAAGAATAAATGAAGCAGTCTGTCGTCATTTGCACTATGAGACTAATTGGCTACATTCAAGCCCCTTTGGTCCTGGGGATGAGTTTAATTAAGTTCAGGTATCGAATTAAGATCATGGCACAGATTTAAATGGCTTAGCCTGGGCTAAAAATAGACAAGTGCTCCATGAATCTCTATGCGGTACTTTAAGTAAGGGCGGAGTTGGAAAGCCATTTTCTGGTGAGAGAGCTGCAAATTAGACACCCTTTTACTATACAAAAAGTTCATATTAAATAATATGTCTGTGTTGCACTGATTGTGAAGAAAAAGTATGTAAACTCCCATTATAGAAATTAAAATTCGTTGCACATAACGAAATAAAGCTGGCCATTTAACTGAACATTTAGTAAGGCTGTTATGACCTTATCGATGTGCTGGAGTATGAGGAGTATGTTTACTCGGATACGAGCTATACGTTATTGTGAAATGAGGAATTACAGGCTTTTAGTACGACTGTCGCCCACAGGATTGGTAAGTCAGTAGTGAGCAGTCAGCAGTCAGTAGCTCTGGGAGCAGCAGCCTGAAGATTACAAATCCTGTTTTAAAGCACCGCTTTTAGCCACACATACCCACGCACTCCCATACGTCAAGGCCGCATATTTAACAAGGGAAGCTTTCCTCTTTTTCATCTCTCCATGAGAGAAGTGCAGGAGGGCTTAGAGATGTTTGCCTTTGTTCTCCTCGTGGAGTTTGGTATTATTCTTCTTCTTTTTCCCCCCCTTTTTGTTAACGTGTAGGTGTTTTGGGTTTTGTAAAACACCTCAATAGGAAGTTTTGACAGAAAGGATTATGGGTAATGGTAATAGGTTTTAACAAGTTGCCATATGTGTTGTACCACTTTAGTGTATTATTTTTTATTTTTATTAGTGTATTTATTTTTTTGGTTTACATAGCTGTATAGGTTTCTGTGGTAAATTAAACGTATTTATTTGACGTTTAATAACTGTTGTAGTAATTATAGTTGTATAAAATTTATTATAAATATTGTAACAACAAGAACAGTAATAATAATAAACTCAGCTTGCTGTTGTTTAGATTTTAGTTATATTTGATCACTAAATAAACTAAATAATATTTATTGTTGTTACTTATAAAATGTATAAACAACAACAGCAATAAAATATTATATTTATTTAATTATTATATTGTACATTAATAATGCAATTTAAATAACAAAATCAGCAACAATAATAATAATAAATATATAAATAATAATAAATAATATATTATTATTACAGTTATTACAACTTTTATATTAATTTTTTCATTAATTAAATAACTTGTTGCTTGTATTTTATGTAATTAACAACAACAACAACAACAACAACAAAAGAGCAATGTTAATAATAATAATAATAATACAAAGTTCTTTTCTTCTTATTATAACAGTGTAACAACAACAACAATTGTTGAAAAATGAATAAATTGTTAATAATAAAATTATTGTTATTTTTTAATATAAGGCAAAGAGTTTCAGTTGAGTCAGTTGAATCAATTGAGTTTTAGTGCTAGATTTGAAATCATTTATACAGGCTATTACGCTTGCACATATTGTCTAATTGTCACATTGTTAGTTCCCATGTCTTCAGGCTGTCAGTGTTGCTGTCCAAGGTGCTGAAACAGGTTCAGCCATTTGGACCTAGTCTTTTACACTAACATAACTGCGCTCGCCAGAGAGACCGTCAGGAGCAGCTGAGAACAGTTCTCGTGTTAAATAGCCTTGTTTTACGTTGGCCTAGCTTGTGCTTTTTATGCTTTGGATTCAGTTGAGTTTGTTCCATACAAGAAATCAGTCTGTGGGCTTCAGACAGACAGCCTACCTGCCATTATGGCGCCCAGTCAACTGCTTTGGCAGTTCGGATGAGTGTAAATGCGTTTCTTTTAACAAATTTGAGTTTCAGAGGAAAACAAATAATTGCTTTCGCGTCCTCGTGCATTGTCAGCCGGTGGAGTGGGGGAAAAAAGGTTCAGCCTGTACGTTATTCCAACGTTTGACGCCGTGCCAAAGCGTGTGCGTGCCGCCTGCGAAAACAAACTCATCTTGTTGAAAGCGTTCCCTTTCCCGATTGTTCCCACCTCAGTGCATCGCAATACAATTAACGACGGATGCAAATCACGAGCAAATCATTCTGTTCAACACCGAAGCGTCTGCTTACCTGAACACACATCCTTTAGGCTATTTAATGACTGCTTTGCCCGTACTAATCTGTTCATCCATATGACAAAAATACTCGCTAGATTTCCTCAGCTGAGTGGCCGCTCTCTCTCTTTAATGCTGTGCTTCTTTTGAACCCTCCCTTACCCCCTCGCTCTACATATTTACTCTCGCAATCCCGTCCCCATCAAAGCCATTTTTTTTTCTCTTCTTTGCTTTTCTCTGGGGATCAGAGGCCTAAAGCTCCCCTACAGCCAGTTTGCGGATTCTCTACGTGACCCGGCAGGCCTCGCCTGCACTAATGCCTCTTAAATATAGTGCATTCGCACCAGAGTCTTTGCTGCCGATGGGAGGTGTGAACTCCTGTTTCCTGTGTTTGGGAACCTCCAGCTCAGCTTGACTAGCGGGCCTGTCGGGATACATTTATAATCGCTTGATTGCTATTGTTTGATGTGCACTGTTTGTTTCAGGTTTTAAGTATGAGTGAGGCTTATGCTTAAGAAGAAACTATTTCAGGACAATTAAAATTAATAATGCACGTTTCAAGTAAGTTTGAGCTTTTTAAGGACTTACTGGAAACCAAGACAAAAATACTGATTAAGACAATTATTACTTTTTTTAATATCTATTAAACTTATTATTATAATTATTTATATACATTTATTTAAAAATATATTTTCTTCTTTTTGTAATAGTAATACTAGCTTTATTTATACTAGTACTACAGCTCTGTCGGAGAGATTTGTTCCATACTCATACAAGTTTGTGTGTAAATGATGTCAGAATTGTCATTTTGGGTGAACTGTCCCTTTAAGGCACCTCATGAAGTATCTCAGGTTAAGGTCTCTGGGTTGGCATGATTGTGTAGCTCCAACCTAAACAAGGTATTTTAATTTAGAAGTCCTGTTCTTTTGGTGTATGCAGCGAGCTTTAGCCTTTGTTCTCGGGTTTGTGCATAATTGTAATGGGGTCTCATTATAAACTATCTGCATAAATGGAGCAGATAAAAAAGATTACAACGCGTTCTTGGGCTTATGATAGGAAATAACTGCTTTGGTTTCCAATTAAGCTTTCGTTTATAATTAGCCGAAAGGCTCCTTCGACCCCTTTTGCTTCAACCTCTGCTTTATAATCCCCCTCCCCAACACACACACACACACACACACACACACACACATACACACACCATGTCCACCCCAGTTTTCCCCATGTGCTCCACAGCAAGAGAAATTAGATCAGTAGCCCATGCATTCATGCAGAAAGCTCACAATTTCTGCTTTAATGCAGTCAGACAGTGAAGCCAGTGTCAGTCCGGCATTGACTTTGCATGCAGTATATGTTGTAAGTTCAATCATCCATGCCATCTCTGATAGCTGCACTCTTCTGACCATCTACTATTGTTAGAGTTAGAACAGTTATTATTTATTCATTTACATTAAAAAAAAAAGTTAAAGATGCACTCTATATTTATATTTATTTATTTATTGGGCTAGTTAAAGTTGTACATGTAAGGTGCACTCTGTTTTTTATTTATTTAGGCAACGTAAAATATATTAAAGTTTTTTTTAATATATATATATATACGGTTTGCTTCAACAATTAATGGATACTGCCATGCAATTATTATTATTTTTATTATTATTATGAGTGGTTGTAGAAAGTGGTTGTAGCAGTATTAGGAACAATAATCATCATTACAATCATCATAATAATACAGATTAATTGAAGATATGTTTTTATTTATTTATTTTACAAGAGTATATTACGAAGAAACAAACCACAAGACCAAGCTTATAGTATGTACTACTACTACTAATAATCATAATCACAAAAAATACAAATAAAAAAATAAAAGCACTGCCAAAGATTAATTAAAGGTCCCATTTTTTTATTTTAAATAATTTTATTTACAAACAAATATTATAAAAGTTGCAAAACACTAGACAAATACTACTACTATATAAATAATAAATACTGCTACTACTTATAAACACTACTTATATAATAATAATAATAATAATAATAACAGTAATAAATGTGTACTCATATATAGATGTATGAAGAATTATTTTTTAGTAGTAATGCTAGTACAGTAACAACAGCAGCAATAATAATAATGAAATAAATCAGAGTTTATTAAAAAGGAACAACAACAACAACAAAAAAGCATCCAATAGTATATAACAACTACAATATATTATTTACTTATTATTAGTATTATTATTATGATTACTATTTTGCCTGCGATTGATTTATTACAAATAAACAAACAAATACACGACAGAAGACAAAGTGTTATGACTGAACCTGTAAAAAGTGACAGTAGAATATGAAAGCCCAATATAAGGATAAAAGAGAGCATCAGTACTAGTTTAATTCCTCTGTCCTTAACATTCCAATACAAATTCTCTGGCTCCAACATATCAAAATGACCCACCGCAACCATAAACCACCGTCTTGACAGCCCAAGCTTCTCCACCAAACCACTGCTAAGTTGTAGCCAATACAATTTGCGACGGTTTCCCCATAATTACCCAGACCTTTACAAAGCAGGGCCTCGCTACAATATGTCAGAGCAGCTACTCAAGCAAGAGAGTGGTCATTTCAAATCTCCTTTCATCTGCCGCACCATCATCGGCCTTGAGAGTGAAGCCGAGAGTGGTTTCTTTTTCCAAGAGTCCTCTTTCATTTTGCGGAAGAGAAAGACCATTAATATTGTCTTGCCTTGCCATACATCTAATAGACCGATAATACAGGCATGGCCCCCAGATGAAAAGAGAGCACATTACTTTCTGTCAGAGAGATGAGACATGAGGGTAAGCATAGAGCCTTGATGTACTCCATGTTTGGCTATAAGATACACTTTTTTCACAGGCTGATACATCCCTGATAGCTTGACTTCTGGATGTTCAAAAAAATTATAGGGGGCGTGGGGTAAGATGTGCCGCTTTTTACTTGTCGTCTAGTCAAGGAGAAATCAGGCGGAGGGACACACCTAATTATATTCCAGGCTGCTCAGGCCATTAAATGTTCTTCCTTTGCAACTTGTTGAGGTTGCATTTCAAATTTTATATTTTTTTTTTTATCATTCTCTAAATACTTCACAGGCAGCTGTATGTGATGGGATTTTTTATATAAAGTCATGTGACAACATTTGCCGGCCTCTTAAACTGCAAAACATATCCAACCTTATTGTCCAGTGCTGCCGATCATTCTGCTACAGATAAAATGCTTTCTGTCGACTGTGTTTTGTGATGAAAGATGACAGCGTTGGAGTTCATTGTCCTCAAAGGTCTCATGAGGA
This sequence comes from Enteromius afrohamiltoni, assembly GCA_034779775.1. Classification (NCBI taxonomy): domain Eukaryota; kingdom Metazoa; phylum Chordata; class Actinopteri; order Cypriniformes; family Cyprinidae; genus Enteromius; species Enteromius afrohamiltoni. Next base: position 7,000,627 of record JAUYWG010000060.1, on the reverse strand, counting down.
ATTTCAATGAAAAAAGGACCCGATAAAAACTCATAGCCACCATTAAAAGTCCTCTCGTTTCTCTTTTCGCTCATTCGTATCTGTCCGTTTTACTGAGTCTTCAAGTATTTATGGCGAAGCTTATTTCTGATCGTTCGGCTCAGCCGGGCTGGTCTGACTGACGGCTTAATCAGAATTAAGAGGACAGTTGAACAGCTCAATCTGTTACCCCTCACACCCGCTCATGGTTTATTCATTTGTGATGTCATAATGCAAAATTCATATTATTTAATAATGGACTGTCAGTGTGTAGGTTAGATGAGTTCATATTTAATTGGGGGGTATTTAGTGTGTAATTGGCAAATAATTTATGGAACAATGCTTGAGAACAATGAAACGAGATGAATACAACATTACTCACATCTTATTACTTTAGTGGAGAGAGAAAACGTTTGTCAATTTAGACGTGGCGCTATAAGGATCTTTCTAAGGATGTTAGAATGTTTCTTTTGATTCATATTCACACAAACCAAAGTAAGCTAATTTGTTGTTTTATTTTTGGTCTTTTCGTCCATATAATATAGGATTAGGAAATGTTGCAAGCTAGATTCAAACTCGAATTACCCATTCAAGCACTGTTGTTCAACAAGAACACTAGGCCATGGCTCCAACATCAATACTCTCTTGATTTGATAGAAGTGATTTGGCTGAATAAAAATGCTGTTTATTTTTTTTTGATAGGCACTTGGAGCGTTATATATTATTTCACCACACTGAGACTTTTTGGTCTTTGCTTTTCGGTTTGCTTATAGTTTCTTAACCTCTTTAGTGGCTCAGCATTGATAGGCTTTGAGTTTGAGACTTATCTGCTGCTTAGCTTGATGGAAAAACAGGATGAAGACAAAAGACCGGGAAACATTTCAACGGATGTCGGGATGAGAAAAAAAAAAATCTAATTTATTTGTTGAATTGACACGAAATTACTTTTACTTTTAAATGGCGGCGCACTCAAACGGCGAACAAAAGATGCCATACAGCTCATTTGAGAAATAAAAAAGACTTGAATTGACGCGGTTAAGCCGCGATTCCATTCCGCTTCTGTGTCGGACACAAAAGGGCTTGTGCTTATTGCTTGAGAGCCGCCCATCTGAACATCAATGTGATAAAGAGTGACGGCTGAACTGCACAATAAACAAAACGACATGTTTTGAACAGACAAGCCGCGAGAAGCATGCCGGATCTTAACACTTTTTCCCTCCCCGTGCACACACACGCACATCTTCCCCCTGCTTCAGCCTGTGATACGACGCAAGGTTTTATTTCCCTGGTGGAAATATTGGACTGTCAGAGGCAGATCAATTGCCAGTGTCCGGGGCACTTCATGGTTCCTCTAATTATAATCTGCTGCAGCTGGTGCAGGGCCTCTTGTAGCTGTGGGGCAGCCATTGTAATAGAGGCATCACTTGGCGATAGATTGTAAGGGAGGCTTCTTGGCACCCCGTGCAAGGAGACTCACTGGAGCAGCAGGAGTAGGGAGCCAGGCAGGCCTTATCATCCCGCTGCATGTGTTCGCGTACTCTCCGGGGAAGTCCGTTAGTGATCACAAACTTGACACTGTCTGCGCAAATCCAGCCAGAGGACCCTTGGTATCCTGCCACGACACTGGAGGACCAAGATTCCACATTAACTCAAGTAGAGCACTCTGTGAAGGTTGGATCGGAGTTAGATCGGAGCACGCATTTTTACCCTCAAACCAGTGTTTGGAATTGCTTTTCTGTACCAAGTACTATTCTGATTGTCGTCATTGCTGTAATAGTCATATTTTCAGTGTCAACCAGTTTCAAATTTCAGTCCATTTTAAATATAGAATGATTTATTTTAAGTAAGGAAGTATAAGACCAATTTATTGTCCAGCTTAGGGGCAATCTGATCTGTAGCATGGAAGTTTAACACAACATACAAGACAAATACACAGCATTAAAGTGCACCTATTATGCCACTTCATGCCTCCTAGTATTGTTTTGGGAGTCTTCAACTATAGGTTTACATGCATGCAAGGTGTTTTCTCAAAATATGTGTTTAATATCAGCTAATTTTTCAGTGATTCTCAAACTATTCGTTCGAAGTAGTTCTAAGCTCTCTCTAAGATCCTCTGTTTGTGAGCCTACTCTGCTCTGATTGATCAGATGGCCCAGTCTGATGTGTTTGGTCTACCGCGTTTAGGCTGTGAGTCAATTCTTTATTTTACGAGACAATTGCTGCGTCCGAAATCGCATACTACTTAAGCAGGTACTACTATTAAAATTAAACATTTAAAATACGTTCTATATAGTATTAATGTGGTTAATATGAATTGAATTCGGACGTTCTACATCCACCATATCGTGTCATGCGTCGTCACAACAGCGAGAAAATTTTAACTTTCAATTAGTCATCCGTTTATTTAGATTGTGTTAAACAAATGTAATTTAATCACATTAAACAATGTTTTTTTTTTCCTCCCTGAGGTACTTACACTTGAAATGAGTCGTGCCTCAACTTTCCGCCATTTTTCGAATATATGTATTATGTATTATATGAATATATGTCATCGGTATGCGTACTACAGAAGGTAGTACAAAGCAGTAGGTCTTCCGGGTACTTTTCTTCTACTGAATTTCGAATACTATGAATTCGGACATACTACTCTCCTTCGTGTACTATATAGTAGGGAAGTAAGCGAATTTGATGCAGCAAATAACTTTATTTATCGTGCACTTTCAAATGTATAACTTTGCTGATTGTTTACATCTACATTTCACACTGCATGCAAGGCAATATTGAAAATGGCATAATAGGAGCACTTTAATAAGAATTAAAAGATATCATAATTCTACATTTGCTTAGTTTGCCCAATTTGCTCAATTTAGTGCCTTGGCTACAAAAGTGTGTACAAAAAAATGACAATCATTAACAACATGGTTTTCCAGTAACTGTTTTTGCAGGTAACATCGGTACACCTGTAGGTGGCGACAGGTGGTTGTCTATTTTGAATGAGCGAGTCCTTGAATCATTCGCTTAAACTATTCATTCAAATACACTGTCTCACTCAGGAAGCAAACAAGTGATTCTTTTTGATGAATTAATTGAGCCATTCACTCACTCAGAAGTGAACAAAGTGAGTGAATGAGTCATTGAATAATTCAGTTAAAGTGCATCTATTATGGATTTTTGAAAATCACCTTTCATGCAGTGTGTAACAAAACGTATTTAAACGAGTCTCTTAATAATTCAGTCAATCAATTAGCTAACACCACATGTGTTGCTCAAAAACACTCATTAGTTCTGTGTTATCTTTGAAAATGTTTTCATTTACAAAAACAGACACAGTTACTGATAATATTAAAAAGTAACATTTATGTTCACTCTGCATGGCTCTATTGACATCTAAAGCAAATTTGAAAAATATATTACTTTTTATGCTCTCTGGTAGTATTCAAACCCATAACCTTGCCAATTCTTGCACAATGTTAATAGGGACGTATCCGGAACGTATTTATATTGGATCCCATCTGAACAGAACTAAAGGACAGAAGATATGTTGATAGAGGAAAGGAGAGTAGAGAGAGATGCCTGACAGTTCAGGCATAGATACTTCAAATTAAACCAAGTTATATAAGCAGATGTTGGCGGAGCGCTGTGGGCTATGGCTGGAGATGAGTAAGACTCCCTGTCACTAGGTTGAAGGGGGGGAGGGAGAGATAGAAAGAAAGGGAGAGTGTGTGTGCGAGAGAGAGTGCCTGAGGGGTTTGGGGAGACAGGGAGGGGTTGCGGCTGTCAGCCTGCCAGGGGTGGCTGAGAGCAGAGAGAAAGATGGTGAATGTCAGAAGAGGGGAGGAAGTGAGTGAATTACTTTAAGAAATTCAGAGAGGGAGAGAGGGATGTAAGGATAAAGAAAGTGAAAATAATGATGCCGGTGAGAGACTCCAGAGGTGTGTTCTGCATGTGTGTCGTCGTATTTGCTGTAGCGCTGTTGGGCAAATATGTACTCGCCCCTTCCTCGCGGTTCTTAATCATCTGAAGCTCGCCCAATGAAAGTTCCTGGTTGTGAATTTAACGACGCAGCTCTTATTACTCGTCAGGATGACCTGATTCTTTGAAAGCTTGTCTTTTTTTTAAATAATTGTTGTGATTTTTTTTTTTTTTTGGTCCATAGCTTGTTTGTCTTACTGAAGTAATATTGCTGTGAGGTTGGCTCATGTTTAATTAGTGTTAGCCTCGTTTTAATATAGTACAACAGTGAGTGAATGCCAGCTTGTTTTGCTGCCTTTCAGGAAGTATATTTCCTTTCCATTTTCTCTGTATGGAATATCAAATAAATAAACAATTATGGTATTTGAATTATAAACTATTGTGCAATAAATTGATTCTAAATTTAATTATATATTTGTAAATTACAAAGGAAAGATAATTACTACAAAATATTAAAATAAAAAATATATATATTTGAAATACAAAAACAGTTGACCTTGAGCTTTGAGAGGAATTACTTTTTTTTTTTTTTCATTAAATTTTGACACTTGGGGTCCCACAGGGCTTTATTCTTGGACCGTTAAGTGTGTGTATATATTTTATTGCTATTTTTATTATTATTAAGTATATTGAAAATAAACTTGTTTAAGAGTCTGCAGAAAATATTATGTCATTCATCTTTAAAAAAAAACAAATCTTCACTAGAATCACTGCTATCATATATAATTTAATAATCTCATTGCCTTGAAATGTTTTAGATGTTTTTTTTAGCTATTCATAAATGTATCCAATCCACTCTGAGAATAGGGAAAGCAAATATTACATTTGCTCTTGGTCAAGAAGTGGCTGTTGCCCTTGCACACTCTCTTTCCTCTTTCCAGCCCTTTGTTCTTCTAACTGCGACATGTCCTCGCTCTTCTTCCTCTCTTTCTCTCCCTTTTTCACATCCGATTTTCACCTCCCCGCTCTCCATCTCCAGCCGTAGTCTTGGTAACGCTTCCTTTCATTCCATTTCCATTTCATTCCACTGAATGGGTAATGCCTGGATTTCACGGCGGAGCTGCGATGTGACAGGTGTGTCATGCTTCTCCACATCACTCTCCAAACTTGTTGACCTCTGTCTCTAAGATTAGTCTGGCTCACGGATCCTCGGTTGCTACCACGGAGCAACAAGATTGCCTGGCTCTGATAGGATATGTTTCTCTGGTGAGACCACACCACCCAGGTTCGCTTTCACTTGTCTGTCGACACACATCCCATGTGTACTCTTATATGTGATGGGTTTACGAGATCAGCATTATCACAATTCCAGATGAGTTGTTTTTAGAGTGGGATGGGACAGATGGCTTCATTATTATGAATAATGAATAATGTTCATACAAAAAAATGTGTAATATAATTATTATTTAATAATTAGTAATAAATAAATTAATAAATAGTTATTTTATTTAATCTATCATTATAATCTTTTAACTTTAAAAAAAATATTTAATTACATTTATTACTAATTAATGAAATAAAAAATAAATATTATTTTAACAGTATTAAATGAATGTAAAAGTTCATGCATTATTCAAATCAAAATGCAATTATTCATATAATTTTTTTCTTTTAAAGAGGTTGGCCTTTTTCAATGTAAAAGTTAAAATAATCTAACTCAGGTTTTTTCCTCTTAAGGAAACATACAAAAACAAATGACATTTTACTGTAAGGTACTTCAGAATATACAGCATTTATATATACTTGTATATTCAGCTCCAAACTAAAATACAAATATTAGAGTACATAAAAGTGAGTGGAGAAAATAATTCACTGTAGCAGTATCTTGCTTTCACCCCCATTCCTGAACCTCTCGGTCTGTAAGGTGTAATCACTCAACCTTAGTGTTGTAATGTCGCCATCTGGTCTCAGGAAAGATGGCAGCTTCGCTCCAGCAGAAAAATGTATTGCATATATCCAGGGTGATTACAGCATCAGCTGTATCTCCCGCTCACCCCCCTCCCTTTCTCTCCCTCTCTCTCGCTCGTCCTTTTTGTTTGTTTCAAGCGTGGGGAACATTGGCAGCTGATGAAAAGCATAGGAAAGAAGGAGGCTCGGCGTAGGAAATCTTGCCCGTTTCTCCTCCGTGCTGGAAAATGTGTGATGGAAGGTGCTTGCCAGAGTCTAAGGCCAAAAAGGAATCTGTGTGTTGAAGCAGGCGCTGGCCTGAATACTGCTAGTTTGATGTCCATTGAGGTAGATTACAGAAGAGCTGCAGCAATGTTGAAAGAGATTTTTATGTTTTTATGTGCTTTGTGCCTTTAATCTAGGAATGTGTAGACCCGTGGCTCTCAAACTGGTGGGTTGTGACCCAAAAATTTGTTGCAGATCTATTCAAAATGAACCACTAACAGAATATAAATAGTAAAATGGTACTCCCTTTTTGTGTGAATGTGAGCTTTTTATGTAGAAATATTCATTTTTTGATTAGCTTAGAAATATTGCAGAACTTTAAATGTATATTATGCTATTCTTTCTTTGTTTTGAATGTCACAGTATACAATACTTAAAAACAAACAAACAAAACAAACCCTCTAAATCAGACTTTTAGCTATGGTGTCCCACAGGGCTTTATTCTTGGAGCATTATAATTTTGTAATATATTTTAATTCAAGAGCAGGTAATATGTTTTTTTTTTTTTTAATCATATTTGCAGTTTGTAATGTAGCTGTCCTTCAGTGGAAACAGTCTGCAAATTTATTAATCCAAAAAGTGCATAATTAAGAAAGATATTGTCTCTCAAAACAAATAGTCGACTCAGAATCGCCTTAACGAGATTTCATTTTCAAATCTTCGCGTCACCTTAACTTAATTTCATTTTTAAATCTTCTGCCTGTTACCGATGTGCGTCACTAGGTAACAAATTTGCATAATACCCACCTCAGCGCAGAATCTGACCTTCCCACAAACACCTCTGTAAGTCAGTGTTTACGTCATGTCAAGAAGACGCAGTGTTCTGTGCTGTGAAAGCAAGTGTTTTGTTTTCACTGCCCAAGGATGCTGATGTAAAGAATCAGTGCTTAAACTTCCACAAATACCAAAACACTACAATGAAAACCTTTTGTTGTGTACTCGTCATTTCACCAATGACTGTTTTTCTAATATTGGAGTGTTCAATGTGGGATTTGCTAAACGCTTGTCCATGAAAGATAACTCCATACCTTCTTTATTTGGACCAACAAGCTGCTCTGAAACATAGCCTGTAAGTGTGATACGTTACGTTTACATTTTGTAGTAATATGTAACGTATCTCCTAGTGCAGCTTTAGGTTTCCGCTTCCTTTTAGGTTGTACTAAAGTAACATTAGTTCTGATAAAGCGCTTTGAATCCAATGCTGTCACATTACGTGAAGTATCACATACAAAGTTTAAACCTACCACTGAGAAACGTCCTGATTAAGTCGTGTTTGCGATGAAGTTTCCAGTTGAGCGACTGCGCCTGTATAATCCTCATCCTCGGACTCTGGCTCAAATTTATAAGGTAATATCGATGCCATTTTTAAATAATCTTTGGACACAAAAATGTATTATGGAAACTCACGTTTACACAGAATAACGTTAGATACAGAAAGACCAGTGAAAAAAAGACTTGGTCAACTGACCAATCAGAGCAGAGTTGGCTTATGGAGGGGAAGGGTATACAGACCATACGATCCGAACTGATTCAAACGAACCGTATCGGAATCCTTGCAAAACGACTCTTATATCAAATGCATATTTTGAGAAAATTACAATGTTTTGTGAGCTTAGATGCATTTAAACCTGTTCCAGCATAATATTAGGACTTTTTAAATGAAATACAATACATTTAATATAGTTGTATGTAAAAATAAATGTTTATATTATGTTTTATATTTTATATATATATATATATATATATGTGTGTGTATATATATAAAGCATATACTTAAAAAATGTACCTCATTGATTTTTTTGTCGTTGTTGTTCTTAAATAAAGTGTTGTAGTGCACAAGTTGCCACAGCTAGGTTGCATCTAGTGTTCATATTTAGCTTGTACGCTATGAGACAGTTTTTGCAAATGCTAATCACTCAACGCAAGAATCCTGACAAAATGCCAATTGTGTCTAAATTTAACCTCATCCCACGCTCTTCGTAGGCTCTACTCATCTTCTGTTTTAACAGCTACTACCTTGAGGAGTTATGTATTCTCAACCTGCAAACTGAAATAACAATTTCCTTTTATATCTGCCAGGCTTGATGTTCCATGTCCTCCTTTCCTCCTCATTTACTGTAACCCATCTTGTCATTTATTTTCCTAACAAATTGCTGTGCATCCCCCAGAGGCGTTGTCGGTAAATATTTTGAGGCATGGATTGGCTGGCAAAAAGGTTTCATATGTTGCCATGTGTGAAGGTATCTGTTTTTTTTAAATATATTTTAATGTTTTCATATTCCATTTTAGACCGTTTAATTTTTAGTGGGTTTTTTTGTTAAACACGTAACATGATAATTCTCGATTACAGCTTTTTTTGTGCATGTTTTGCATATTTTCCAATTTAAATGGACACCTTTTTTTCTTTAGGAAATTCTAAAATGGACATTTAATGATTGAAATAAACAATTTACAGTGTTGGCAAGAATATTGTATCATATAGAGGTGGGAAAGAGAAGCATCAAGTTGAATGTGTTCAAAAATACCTCTAGTAGTCAACTCTTATTTTCAAACAGAGTCCATCATGTTCACCTGGTGCCCGTCTCGCAGTGCCAGCGATCATTGCGCCCTGTTATCTCTGTTCTACTTTATTTGGAGCTGGAAGGAAAACAAACAAGGCACATCGTTATTTTACATCTGTTTCTCTGCGCTGTAAATATCCTCATTCCTCTTCACACAACCTAAGTGCCTCACTGCGAATATAGCTGTATATAACAAAATGAAAATCAACATATTTGTAGTTTACACTGGTCAGAAGGAGAGAAGGGAGATGCGTTGTTCTCCTGCTGCTCTGTATGCTTTTCAAATTATGATAATCAAAGAACAGTGATTGTGGGAAGGAAAGTTGCAAATGTAAGAGATGCTAAAATAAAGAGAGTGTTAATATGACTGCTGTGCAGGATGACAGGAATATGGGGGAACAAAATTCTCGTATAGAATTCCAACTTGGAATGTTAGAGTATAAAATAGAATCAGCCACTGTGTGTGGGTGTGTTTATATAATAAATATATATATATATATATATATTTATATATTTATTCATTTATTTTTTATAATAACATTATCTACACTTTCTCAAGTCATTATTTCATTTTAATTAGTAGTAATTTAGTAGTTTAATTTTAATTAGTGTCATATTTTTTGGCAATTGTTTTTGGCAATTTATTGAGCTTAGAAATGTTTGTTAACTTCAGTTTTAGTTATTTTAGGATATAGTATTCTTTTCTAAACTTATTTCAATTTTATTTTAATTTTTATTTAACTATCTTAAGTTTGTTGTAAATATTGAAAGTTATTTTTATAGTTACCAATAACAAAATATATTGAAGTGTTTGCTTTCTAAATGGATATTTGTCCATTTTGATGTATGCATACTTAAAAAAAAATATTTGTGTATTCGGATTTACTTTCAATGGAGAAAATAACGTATTTTTCAACATTTATTTACCTAACAAAAAGGTTTGATTGATGTTTATTCAGAATAAACGTGAACAATACGTCCATGCAACTAGCCTTTCAGGCTTTAAAATTTGGTGGTTGCTTTTTTAGTTACTTATTCTGAACCCTAAGTCCATATCATGTAGTATTTATGTTTCTTTTAGTATTTACATTTCCATGAATAATGAATGAATTCCAAGTATAAATGTATGTTTATAAGGCTCTTGAGGATGTTGTCTGGATTACAGTGAACACTGTATATAAACCTGTCAATATCTGGACTCATTCTGGCTTAAAGTCTCGATTAATTACTGTCATTATACAGAGTCTCTTCTAAACAGTCGCCGTAACCTTGTTTCCAATCGGCAAGCTGTACAGCGGCCAATATTGTCCGCACCTGATCCTCCCCCTACCCGTCTAATGCCAAACTGATAACCGAACAGAGCAAGAAATTTCCGAATGGACCAAAAAAAGAGCATCAGGCATGAAATACGAAAAAAATAAATAAATTAGCCTGTGCGAGTCTGGCTCTTATCAGCCTGCTGTGTCCCTCCCCTCCGCACCGCCGGCCTCGCCGTGACAAATTTGATTGGCCGGGATAGAGGGAGAGTGGCAGCTGATAACGGGGTGAAAGTGTAGCAATGGTCTGATGCAGAATGAGGATAAGAGAAGCACGATTACGGCAGCAGGTGTCTTGTATTAAGCTACGCGCGCACACACATGCGCTTATGGAGCCTGTAAATGGTCAGAGTCTAATCTTGGCATGTACAGATCTGTGTCGGCTCTTAACACAGTTGTAATCACCGCACCTCCACCACAGGCTGCCTCAAATGCCTTGATAACAGAGACTAGAGAAAGGCACAGTACTGCATTTTTTTCAGCTTGGTTCCTGTTTCCTTTGCTCTAAGAGAGAACATAAATAATAATAAAATTAATAATAATATTGTATTATTTTTTATTATGCCTTAGAGATCACACTTTTTTTTTTTTACTTTTTAAAATTTAATAAAATTTTTCTTGATAAAATACTCGAATACTCGATTGGTTGCTGCTTTCAGTTTGCAAAAACAAGTATATACAGTATATATATATATATATATATTGTCATTATTAACATTATTATAATGTCTCTGATTTACAGTAGATGATTATTGTATTCAAAACCTTTTTTTTTAATTCATATCAATTTGTTGTTTTTATTATTACAATTATTATGTCTGTGATCCAAATTTTTACTGTATTCAGTTTGCAAAAATCTTTTTAAAATATTTGTTAGAATTATTATTATTCCTATTATTATTATTATTATAGTAGTAGTAATAGTCTCCAATTCAAAGATTGTTTAAAAATATTTCTTAAATATTTTTAGAATTTATTTCATGTTTAATTCATGTTCAGTTAGTATTATTATTATTGTGTCTCCAATTCAATTGTTGTTTTTGTGTTCAGTTTGCCAAAAAAATAAAATAATAAAATAAAATAAAAAAACTGTAGCTTTACAATTTTTTATTTCTGTATACAGAAAAAAAAAATATTTAGAAATTTTTGGTTAATAATTTCTGGAATGAATACATAGTATCCCATTATTAAGCTAACAGCCAGTTATTCTAAACTTTTTGTTTAGACTTTTTCGTCTGACTTCATTAAATGGCATTATAGCCTAGTTAACATTATAGTTCATTACAGTCCACAAAAGAGTTCAGTCATCATACTCTGATTACTATATAGCTGCAGAAAATAACGGGGCAGTTACAATGTCCATTTGTCATCACAAATAAAACATTCAGCCGTGATGTTTGCTTCAGTGGAAAATGACTTGAAGTGCAGCGCGAATAGGCCAACGTCAGTGCTGAGAGTCATAGAGAGATTACCGCTGTCAATCTCTGTCCTTTACAGAAAGGAAATGGAGAGTAATTCCTATACAAAATGTCTTTTTTCCACTCTTTTCTGTAATGCCAGGCTTGCCAACCTGCTGTTAAGGCCTGTGGGTCAGACCCCATGGAGAGGGCCATTGTATGAGGCCATTGAACGGTACCCAAGAGAGGCAGGGGAGGGGAGGGAATGACTAGCGGGCATTGTGCTTGCTGAGAAAAACTGACGACTATATAATTAGGCGCAGAATGCCGCCCTCCCTCCCCACCAACATTCGTCTTGTGCTTCCATTCATTTCTTCTCTTTGTCTTTCTCGCCCGCACTCTTTTCCGTCAGAGTGTGTGCTAATTAAGCATTGCTATTAGACAGCATGTAATTGGCTTGAGAAATAATGACAAGCAAGTTTATTTACAAGGCAATTAGAATAAAGGGAGCCTTTGAACTGATAATAATCATTTATGACCAGGAGTGAGAGATGAGAGAGAGAAGGAGTGAAATGAATTGTGGCCTTAACTACTTCATGTCTAACATTTAGTCAAATCTGTAATAGTTTTAATTGTTTTAATATATATATAAATGTGTGCATGTACTTTTATGTATTATTTATGTATAAATATTTAATGTAAATATTAAATATACTTATGGAATATTGTATAAATAATAAATATAAACAGTACACATGTATATAAACAAACAATAATATTTTGTTTGCGATTAATCACTATTAATCAATGCAAAAGAAATATTTACACATTTATTTTTATTTAATTTTGATGTGCCAGATTCTCCAAAACTTTCCGTGGCCCATGTAACGCTATCAAAATAGACATGGCTTTCGTTTATTTACTATGCAAACCTCATACACCCTGCTGACTTTTCTCATCCTACCTTTTCTGTTGTACCATGTATTTGCGGCTGCAGGAAACAGCATTTCCCGACGAGCTGTCTTTGTTTAATAGAAAGATTGAGCTTCATCGGAGTAGACAAGAAGGCTTTGTCAACTTTTCCTCTCCGCTCCCGTTCCCTTGTTACATTAGTGCGCTCAATGTCAAGTTTGTCAGCTGAGACACAAAGACCCGCTGCGTGTGGGTGATAACGGAGTAACTACAGAAGAACGGCAGTTTAATCATGCCTCCGTCCTCCAACCTGGCCTGGCTCGGGATGGGATGGAATGGTGAGGAATCTGGAGGAATGCTGGAGCTCTTGGCCGCCTCTGCCCTTCATTTCTGGAGGTGACAGATGGAGCGGGCGTATTAAGGCGCCCCAGGGCGACCCCGGGTGCACGTCGGTAGGCCAGGTTCAGCGGGAGCAGGTGGGCATCTGTTCTGCGTCCGTAATCGGGCCCAGCCACATGACTCTTAGGCTGTGCGTTTGGCCTGCCTGGGCATTTGGACTCGCTTGATCTCCAGGGGCTTTGATGGCTTTGACCCCACACCCAAATTGTGCAAGTTGGGTGGATCCCCTAACTTAGTTAGAGGAGAGGTCAGGTTTGGGTGAGGGCTGGAAAGTAAACCGCTCTTGCCCACTAACCAGACAGGAAATAGATTTGAGCATATGCCATGCAGAGGCAATTTAGTACAATGGCTTAAAATGTCAAGCCGAGCAGCTACACTGTGAATTAAGTTATGTGGGTGCATTGGGAATCTGTAAGTGTGTTTGTGCAAGTATATGTGTACATGGGCACCGCAAATTGCATTTTCTTACGTCTGTATGTCTGTGCATGGGCAACAGTGCGCCCTGGCCCATATTAAAAAAGTGAAAAGGAATCAGAAGCATCCCAACTTTAACAAGACCTTGATTCACATTTTTCAGCCTTAGAGGTAAACTACCCCGGACAGCATCTGCCGTGTTAAGGTACTGATAGCGATTCATAGGCTCTGGCTTTAAATATTGAGCAGGCTTGGCGCTGAAAAGCAAGCCTCTGTAAATATGATTGGCAGAGGTGTTTTCAAAGCTGGGCTAATTCCATTAAGCTATTGATCTCTCATCGCTCCTCGCTGCCGCCCTTCTCTCTGCCTGCCTGCCCGACCGACCAGTGTTTACTCCGGCAAGAGCAGCAGACTAAGCACGCCTCCGGACCCTGTTGGATCTTTCATGATGGATATTAAGTTCTCAGAAAAAGAAATCTTGGTGTGTAATGCCGGTGTTCGGTCAGTAAACAGCTGCAAGATTTAGCCGACTTCATAAAATATATAGATATATTTGTAGAATGCATATGGAATGGATAGATACTGTTGATGGATGGATGGATAGATAGAATGATGGTTGGATCGATAGTTGGATAGATAGATAGTCGGACAGTTAGACAGACAAATAGATGGACAGATGGATGGATCAGACAGGAAGATAGATAGTCTAAAAGATAGTCGGATAGACAGTTTGATTTAAAGTTGGATGGATAGACAGGTGGGTGGATGGATAGAATAATGGTTAGATAGATAAATAATCTGATGGATAGACAAAGGCTGATAGACCAAGACAGACAGATGGATGGATGAATCAACAGACAGGAAGATAGATAGTCTTAAAGATAGTTGGATAGACAGTTGGATGAATGGATGGAATAGAATAATGGTTAGATAAGTAGTCGGATAGATAGACATAGGCAGGTACACAGATGGACAGATAGATAGCTGGATGAACAGACAAGAAGATATGGACAGATAGATAGATGGATGAACAGACAAGATATAGATGGATGGATGGATGGATAGATAGATAGATAGATAGATAGATAGATAGATAGATAGATAGATAGATAGATAGATAGATAGATAGATAGATAGATGGTTGGATGAATAGACATACAGATAGGTGTTGGATAAATGGATAGACTGACAGACAGACAGATTGACGGATAGATAGAATGATTGCAGGTTGTGTTAGTAGTCAATCTCCAGATCAAACATGTAGGTTAATACTAATGTCACGCTCGCCTGCACTCATACATCACATGCAAGAGTACACACGCTTTCTCCCAGCCATCATCATTTGCGGCACTCTGGCATTTTATCCTGATTGCACTTACATCAGTAATAGTGTGTACATGACCCTCCGTTCTCACGGGGGAGACTTCATTACATAAAAAAGAAATTAATAATAAGGAAAAAAGAATGAAAAAGCTTGTCTTGCACTCTCTGCCTTAACTTTCAGTTTGATGTGCAAGAGATCTAGGCGACTGGCCACGTGTAAAGGCATTGGGATTCATAGTAAGTAAATACTGCTGGAGAAATTGAAAAGATAGGCAGATAGTGACTTTTAGTGATGATTATGATCTTAGATAGGCCTGTGTTTTACTTTATTACGATTCCGACTTGTCAGGAGACTTCAGTTTAACACTTTTTTGTTCCTTAGACAAGCACATTGACATCTTAAAGTTGAAACGTGTCATTTTTGCCACTGATTTCCCACTGATGTTTTCTTCCACTGCTTGGACAAGCAGATCAAAGCTGTATCTTGTCCTCAACATAATTTTCCTCAACAGTGGATAGACAGACAGACAGACGGATAGATATAGATATATATATAGAGATTCAGATGGATATATAGAGAGAAAAAAAGACATATGGATACAGACAGTTGGATAGACAGCCAAATGGGTGAAAAGACAGACAGATATAGATATACAGACAGACAGAGGGAGGGATGAATATATAGACAGACAGACAGATGGATGGATCGATTTATAGACAGATGGATGGATACATAGACAGACAGACAGATGGATTGATCGATTTATAGACAGATGGATGGATACATAGACAGACAGACAGATGGATTGATCGATTTATAGACAGATGGATGG
>JAUYWG010000060.1:6944069-6964760 GCA_034779775.1 Enteromius afrohamiltoni | reverse complement strand
AAAAGACTCATGGCTGTATTCGATCAAAAGGGTGCTTCTACTAAATACTGAGCAAAGGGTCTGAATACTTAGGACCAAGTGATATTTCAGTTTTTCTTTTTTAATGAGAAATTGTTTTTTACACAGTTCTGTGTTTTTCTCATATCTCATATCATTTCTCAATATGGGGTGCTGTGTGTACATTAATGAGGAAAAAAAAAATACTTTTAGCAAATGACTGCAATATAACAAAGAGTTAAACATATAAGGCGGTCTGAATACTTTCCGTACCCACTGCATATATATTTCTGCATTAGTAGTTTTTAACGTTTTACCTTTGAACTTATTTCAAAATGTAACTGGACATTTAAAATGATATTTTATTTTATTATAAGTTAACATTATTTGATGTCGATCAAAGTGGTTTATGTAATTTCATTTTATTTTCACTTTTCAATGTGCAATATTCCTTAAAAGAGAAACATGTAATTAGAGACGTTTTGTCTTTCTTGCTTTGTCTTTTCACGTGAATGATTGCAGATGTATCTTGTTTCTTGCTGATGTATGGAACGATTCCCTCACGTTCTTCATATTGGATTACTCCCGTAAAGTACATGACATGGAGATTGACCGTGATAAATCGGTGGCACACGTAAGGAAGCATGGAGTTTGTTTCAGCTAATCAGGCAAATTAGAGCCATGATGTAGCAGCTGGAAAACCCTGCATGAACGTCTGTAAGCAGGTGAACAACTCCCTGTGGGAAAAACCTTGGATGAGCCTGGAGCCCACCATGACTGATTCCCCAACTGATCAGGGTTATTAAGCCAAGGCAAAACCGAACAAAATATGTTGTGTTGGTTCACGGCTTTTCCAGATGTTGCTGACCGTGGCAGCTTGAGTAGATTGGATAAGCCTCATGTTATGTTTTTACTCCATAATCATACAAATCAGGCCTTGAGAAGCATGTTCTATGGAGGCCATGTTACTGGAACTGAGGTGTTTAATGGATTTTACATAATGAAGCTCTGAATCGTCAACCGCTGCTGGAGGCAAAGGGCCGCCACACTGTGACACTATTGATTAGTGATCAGAGTCCACAGAGAGCTTTAGAGAGACTGTGAGAGTGAAAGAAGGTAAATGAGGCCCTGTTTGAAGGTAATTTAACAACAGAAATAATCTGAAGCAAGATTTTACATGATAAATGAAAATAAAAGTGAAATTGTCTACCTGGTCTCATGGCATAAATGTACCTGGGTGCACTTTTTAGCTAAACACGAAATATGTAGTACATATCACTACAATTTTCAAAAGAAACATTTTGTGCCTTTTCACACAGATTTACATAGTTTCAATTAATAAAGCACAATTACTTAAAGAATATCATAGTATCACTTCAAAACTGTATTAATATATTGGGATATTTGAAAACTGATACTTTTGAGTGTAAGCCTCACACATATCCAGCTTCATGTCTATGGGCTTTTATAGATGGTAGGTTTGTTTGGTAACTCAGAGTTTTCTTGAGAGGCAAGGAGCTCCGGTTCGACAAAACAGTTCAAATCTGCATAAAAGGTAGTGGAACTGGCACTATTGTATCACCAAATGCCTTTTTATATCAGTTTTGCATTTGTTAACACTACTGGGTAGGTTTAGGTTTAGAGTTGTAGGGCATATTTTGAACACAATAGAGAATTAACTTTTAGCGACATGGATATTTAAATTCTGAACCTTAACAATACATATTTAAAGCAACGTAATAAGAAAACGGCGTTATGTGCCCATATACATAATGAAACGTGCCAGGGTTCATGTATTGAACCTGTGTTTTAGCACCACTCAGTGGACATTTCTCTTTGAAACTACAGCAAAATTGTTGTGCGAAAGTGCATAGAGCTACATATTTTTATGAGACCAGTTTGGAAATTGTGATATTGTGGCAATCAAAGCGCAAAAGCTGCAATTAAAAAAAATATATATATATAAGCACTGAATGTTTCAGAGTGAAACATGACACTGTGTTTATTTACACGCAAGAAATTAGCAAAAAAATTACCATATTTGATGAGCAGAGTTTTAAAGACACCTAATTACACCTAATGCTAAATCTGTAAACAAAGAATTGGCAAAGAACCTTGATGTGGTTTCCATTTACCAGGAAACGGATTAGCTGGATTTCTTTACAGACATGGTAATGTTATTAAACGTTTAGCTAGTTAGCTTGCTAGCGAACTCCAACTGTTTACAGTGTAAATATGTGCTTTATTTATATAAACGTTTATTATTTTTATTATTATTATTAAATACTGATTTCTTCTGGAAATGCCTGCTGCGCTTTTAAATTTATACTTTGAAGATACAGATGTTTTCTGCTCTTTCAGATCGATCTGGCATTAGTTTAGCTACTTTGTACTTAGATCTGGCCAGCGCATTGACTGTCCATGTGAACTTTAGCCCTCAGCTGACATCATGCATTTCATTACAATGATTTAGATCAGCCAAGGGCCCAGTGCAAGACATGATTTACCACAGTCCAATAAAAGCTGATAGACTACCAGGCTCTGGGCCATTGTGTTAGAGGTCAGAGTGCACTTCATTAATGCAATAAGTGGGAGGACCATGCGAGCTGTAGCTTTCGTGTCACATCATCCATTGCTTTGACTTGATTCTATTTCTTAAAATCCATCTCAGGGTGTTCTTAAAAAAAAGAGTAAAAAAGTCGGTTTGAAGTAAAATGAGAGTTAGTAAATGATGACCAAATCAGTATTATTGTAGTATTGCTGATGTATTTTTATATACATAAAAAAGTTGTTTTGGTCATATAAGTTTTATGTATTTTGAGTTCTTACTAAATACTAAACTACACGAAAATGACAAACATTGTCGTCACTATACTAACTTAAAAAAAGTAACTTTTTTATAATGTTGTTAAACTAAATTACTTTTTTTTTTTACAATGTTGTTAGTTTTAGTAAATAATAATACCTCTGCACTAGGGGTGGGCGACATACTGCTAAACATGATTTTTTATTTGTAATTTGTAAAACTGTACTGTTTTTTGGGCTAAAATCAATGATCAAGTGACGCTGATGTACTACGTGTTCACGGAAACTTTTACCTAAAAGCATTGCAGATTTTAAGGTGTTTAAATGCAATCAGCAGGGAACGAAAACTCGCTTTATGTGTGAGACTGTTTCTGGTATTTTTGCCTCTTTATAGGCAGTGAACAGGCAATGTCAAAATGCCAGTCTTTTCAAGTACCCACAAAAACACATTAATTTACATCTTAAGTGAAAACAAACAACTGAGAAAGAACATGTAACAGTACATTGGATCCAAGCAGCTCTTAAAGTGGCACCAGTGACATCTTATATTCCTGCTGTCTGTCATTAATGTTAATCAAACAACAACAACAACAACAAAATCTCTCACTGCTTGACTAAATCACTTTTGTAACTTTAATAAGAAGAAATATATTTAATTTACACACTGAATAACATGCAGCGTTTTATATCTTTGATTATTTTATGCAATTTATTGTTATTTATTATTATTGTTTGTTGTCCAGTTGCTTGTAATTAGATTATTATTACAAACTCTTGACGTGGCCTTCAGCCTCCTTCCGAACAAACTGGCCCGCAAAGTCAAAATCCATCTGATTGTATCGAGGGAGCTGAAAACTTAGTGAAACAATAGACAAATGCCAGCCAGCAGCAAAACAACAAATCAGAAGCCGCCAAAGCGGGCGGAGCGTCTAAGGGAAACTTATAACATGCGGGAATGAGGATTAGAAGAAAAGGGCAGGCAAACGAAGGGGGGATAGATAATATGGAGAGAGCAGCTGTTGTGAGACCGGAGAAAAAGAAAGTGGGGAGAAAGGGGAGGAGCGAGGGATCTGTGTTCTCCGCTGGGAGCCGAGGGCCAAGGGAAAGTGATTTCGTCCTTGCAGTTTCAATCCCAGGCCCTGGCGGACTCTATCGGAAGCAATAGAAAGTAATAAATGAATGGGGAAGTTTTGCAACGGCCGCACTCAAGAGTGGCAGAGTCCAAGTTTGTTGCTGAGGAAGACCTCAGTGCAGTTGCGCATTGGCACTTTTGCACGTGAGGTGAATTTTTATTGTAGGGGACTGCAATAAGCTGCCTGCGCTCTGAGTAAGAGGTTACCACTTTAGGTTAAATGTTATTTAAGTTAATCCGCTGCTACTGTGTCTTCCATGTTAAGTAGTCAAAGCGCACTTAAAGATGACGTGCGTAAAGAAATAGCTATTGGTTAACATTATCAAACTGACAAACTGAGGGAAATAGACTTTTGAAAAAACAATCATTTAAGGTGGGTTTTTGATTCCATCTATAGGTTTTTGATCGGATCTAAATGTGCATTTGCAGCGGATTGTAAAACACACAGCGATCTATTGCTTTCACAATAAAACTGGGACTCTATGTTATGTAACTAAATATGCTGGCTTTTAATGCTCACTCCTTTCTCAGTTTGAAACAGCTGAATGTAAGCCGTTTGTAGTTTATTTAACCAATAGCTATAACCAATAGCGTGAGTTGCAGGATGGGGCTATTTTTTGACCAATCAGTGGCAGATTTAAGTAACCAAATTACACACTTAAGCTTACTTTAGCCATTTGAAGTAAGTTACAGGCCATTTAGGTTTTTAAAGGAACTATTATGGCGACCTTATAAAATTGCAAAGGTTATGTGAGGTCTGTCTTACACAAGTAACAAAAAACCTTTTCAGTTTATAAGAGCCCCACAAATCATCAAACCTTGTATGAAATTCATTTAGAGGCAGCCCACTATTACCTTGTATTCACTTTTATTTCTCTTTGAAAGCCTTTCACTAGGAAGCTTTAAATGGTTCTACACACGCATGTAGGTGGACAGATCTGTTTTATGAAAGAAACAGCATAGCAAAAGTTTTCTGACCCTTAGAAGACATTTTGGTCAGCGTCAAAAGATCATTCAGTAAGGACTCACCACAGGTTGACATGAATACAACATACCGCATTCAGCGTGCTGTCCGAAAATAAAGTTTAGCCAAATTTGGTGGGTTTTTTAACTTTTATTTAAGGTTTACTTGTAGACGACATGAATATAAAATGTGCCTTTGAAGTTTCATAAAAGTTCACTCAAAAATCAAATTTTGTTATTTCCTCAACCTCATGTCATTTTAATTAAACCTGGTATGACCTGTGGAAAAATTACAGGGAATCATTTCAAGGGATACTTTAAGCCTTAATGGTCTGGATTAACAAACGTGTAACTTTCAAGCATCTAACTAAACTAAGTTAAAAGAATAGTTTAGCCAATTTAAATTACCCCATGATTTAAGGTCCTGGCGCATAGAGTCCAACATTTTTGTATGTATTTTCAAAATGTTTTCTTTTTTCGCATTCGTCATCTTTTCCTTATTATATCCTTTCATATCAGAATGCTTGCTACAGATGGAAAAATGCAGAAAATCATGTATGTACAGGATGAATACAATCAGAGTTATATTATTAAATGTCCTATCGCTTCCTAACTTTACAATAGCAATGAATGGAGATTAAAAAAAAGGTGGCGTGGTGCATAAAAGTCTTCCACACTGTTCTGGGGGGTGAAAAAAGGCCTTCTAAAGTAAAGCAATGCGTTTGTGTAAAACTTCATAATCCAAAATATCTAGCTTCCGCAAACTGCCGTACAGTATGTGCGCATAGATGTGAGAGCGGCAGTCCAGCGAATGATGTAGGACGTAGGTGTAGAAGTAGTGTAATTATTACAGTAATCTGCCGAAATCTTCACCATTCAAACAGATAACATGAAACACTGTCGTTTTATTATTACGTAAAAAAAAAAATGTTTTGGTGAAACCAGCCCCATGATATATCCAGAAAGAGCTTCGACTGGTGGACAGTGCAAGTGGGCGGTCCTTACTTTAGTTTACTAGTTCCTGTTGATTTTAATGAGCTCATTAATATTCACTGGAACTATTTCCCCCCTCCTCTTCAGCACCTAATTACCAGCTTTATTCAGCTTTGCACAGCTGTAGTTCATGTATTATTCAGTGTTAATTGCAACTTCGATAGTCATTAATAAAGACTTGTGTTCTTCCTTTGGAGGAGATGACGCACTCACTATGGAAGGCCGACTGTGTGTGTGTTGTGCCTCTGGTGCTGTGGATGATGATGATGATGATGGTGATTATTATTTTGGGTGAATGTGCATTGCAGCAGTGCTCAACAGCTGTGGCGAGAGGGCGGAGTGTGTGCGCGAATGTGTGTGTGTGTCCTCTATTAAAAACGCTATTGAAATATTTGTTTTCACGCCTCAATGGCATTTAATCTCCTGTTGTTCATCAGTTTACACTTGATTTATTTCTTCACCTTTGCTTATTTATTGAATTTAATTACACACAAAGCCGCGGATGGTGGATGCTTGTTTGTGCGAGTTTACGCGAGAGACGTTTTTTCTTTCTTTCTTTTTTTTTTTTTTCTTTTTACACCTCCCTCCCTCCCTCACCTCACCCTCTCTTTCTCTCCCCCCAAATCATTCATTGCAGACTTGGTTTAAAATTGATATAAAACTCCCACTTGGTGGCAGCCAGGCTGCAAACGGTGCCAAACAACTCTATGGCAGCCGGTGCCATTCGGATAAAATATTACCCTGATAATTGTGCGTTAATCGTCCAGTGCGTGCGTTCGTATAGATGACGCAGAGGGACTAGGGTCTGTGGTTTTTAGGACAAGAAAATCTGCGGGTATAGGTGCCGTTGGTGAACCAGAACAAGGTCACAAGGTTCTTGAGTGATTTATAGATGATATAGATGCGTTGGAGATGTGTCTGCGGGTGACTAATTTTAGGGCAAGCTGCCCGCAGGCGTTCATGGAAGTGTGTTAAGGTTTACGTGTTAATGTATGCATGTTAGGGTTCAAAGTCTGTATGTGGAATATAGCTAAAAGACAATATAAATACGAAATTGGTTTACAACTACATTTATTGTACATCTGTTTCATTTCAATTAAAATATATTATTGTTTATAGTAAAATAATTTCTAGTATATTTATAATGTAAAGAATGCACAGCATAACTGTCCCACCAGTGTCGTCTCTGACTTTATGCTCGCATGTCGCCTGCACATTGTTAAATTAATCTAATTAGATGTTTAGTGACTAAATGCATGATAAAATCATTGCAATATTCACAGCATTGCTTAATTTCACATCAACCTTTTGCCATGTATATATATTTAATATATAATATAGCATCCAACACTATGGGGTATATGTTGTTTTTTGGGTGGGGGGGTATTGAGTCAGAGAAGGAGTGACAGTGATGACCTCCTGCCAGAGGGGAAGTGCTCGGAGCCAGAGGCCTGCTCGTATGTTTCAGCATCAGCACTGACCCTCGCTGTCATTTCAGCTGATGAACTGAAGGCCGAGGATCTCCCGCAGATACGCACACATGCGTGACACACACACACACACACACACCTCGCTCCAGGGTGAGTCAGTAGTAGGACTATGAGTCACGTATACGGGTCTATGAATCATGGGTATCTCAGTAAAGCTCTGCTCCATAGGAAGCACTTTCACCCTTACGCGTTACTATCTACACATGCTCTCCTGCAGTGACTTAAGTGGCGGCTTAGAGATAAGATTATGAACCCTACACTAAATGTCTCATGAAATACTGTGTTATGGCACATGCACCTATTACATCCTACACACATATTTATGTAAAGTAGATTGCAAAAAATATTGTAATAGTGAAACAGTTTGTTGCAAGTATTGTGTATTTGGGATGCACAATATACAGTTACAAAATATGTAAAGGTTTTAATTTTATCTAAATAAGGGGGGTCATAAAGATTGCATGTTATTTTTTTTTCAATACTCTCTTGTAAATATTGAGTATTTCGGGTAACAGATCTTATATATTCTTGTATATATATCTCGTATATATTCTATACAAGACAAAATACCTGAATTTATAAAAATGACACAGTTCAAAAGTTTAAATACCCTTGAATCTCAATACTGTGTGTCGTTTCATGGATGATCCACAATTGTCTTTCTGTGTTGTGATAGTTGTTCACAAGTCCATCTGTGGTCCCAAGCAGTTCAACTGCCTGCTGTTCTTCAGAAAAATCCTCCTGCTCCTGCTCATTGGTTTTCCAGCATCTTCTGCATATTTGAACCATTTCCAAAACTAACTGTATGGTTTTGAGAGATTTTCACAATGAGGCCAATTCATCCAATGAGGAAACTCATCCACAGCTATTACATACGGTGGAAATATTTCTTGATGCTCAAGAAGGCAACACAATGCATTAAGAACCAGAGGGTATCATCTTTTGAACACAATGATGTGTATATTTTCTTTTTTTTATTTAAATATCATATTTTTCATTTAGTACTGCACTTAAGCTACACAATACTTGACTGTCTCCCAGGAAGACAATTCACCCTGATCATCCAATTCAAAATCCAATGAGCATCAGTAAATGTTTTCACCTTATATAATAGTTACAGTATGTATGTGTCCCCCAATTGTCCTCCATGTGAAAAGATCTCAAAATCATACAGTCAGCATTGGAAAGGGTTCAGATATACAGAAAATGTTGGAAAACAAAAAAATGTGCAGGAGCTGAAGAATCTTTCTAAAGAACAGTAGGCAGTTGAACTGCTCAGGACCAAGAAGGGACTCAAGAGCAACTATCTCAAAATGATAGTCGTGGATCATCCAGGAAATGACACACGGTATTGAGATTCAAGGGTATGTAAACTTTTGAATGGCGTCATTTTGCTTATTCTGCAACGGGAATGTAAATGTATAAGTACAACTGTATATGTTCATACATTTATCGGTATTAGACAGTATTTAAGTGTGCATGCTCATTTCCCCATAGACAGTTTGTACATGTTAATATATAATTTCTAAATGTAATTTAATTTTCGATCATATTTTAGAGAAAACTGTGCTTGTCTGAAAGCAACCACCCCAACCTTCCGTTGTTACGAATCAAATGTGCCTACAAATTCTTATTGTGTTTAATTATTATTAAACGAGATTCACAGTCCAATTAAATATGGCATGTATAGCCAAATTCATGTAACAATAAAAGGGCACGTCAAAAGGGACACACGCACACAGAGCGGCAGCAGAAGAAACATTGACACACACAGTCGGAGCGAGTTTGACGAAGCAAATAACTCCCATTCAGGGGCTTTCATGCCTGTCCGCCATTCTGCTATCTGAGGCTCCCGGGCTGTGCAGAGAAATCTCTCGATCTCTTTCCTAGGCTCGGAGCCTCGCAGCGTGCTGATGGCATATCTCCAACACACCCTGATGTGACGAGCCGGTTGGATGGCAGTCTGATGGATTGAGGGCCACATACTGAGAGCCCAATCCTCGCCCCTCCCCTGCCCACCCCTCACCCTGCCAGCCCGCTGATATTGTGCCACATCGTCAACGCCAGCAAAAGCAGGAAACTTCCTGAAAAGCCTGTTGGAATGGATAAACTGCTGGGCTTTTTTTTTGGTCAGAGATAATGACCAGGGCCATTTAGAAACCCGACTGGATTTTTTTACGACTTCTCGGAGCAATGAGTTTGATCTTATGGGTCTTTGCTCATTGCCCTTCATCAGCTTTACATGAGGTAAACAAAGAGGGTGTTACATTAAGTTATTTTTATTTGGAAGATCACATCTGCACATGTGCACAATAGCCATGCATGACTGGCGGAGCCCTACGGTATATAAGGTCCATACAGAGCTATTAGATTGCTCAGCGGGTGCTGATTTACACTCCCTGTCATGGGAGGGGGCCTTTTTTTTGTCAGAATATCCAGGGCCCCTACTGGAAAGCAGCATTAAAACAATAGACTGTATGAAGTGATGAGGAAGGGTTGAGAGCAAGGTCTTGAATCTCATTTGATTTACACTCTAAGGGAAGCCAAGGGGGAATTAGGAAATTAGCTGTGGAGAAACCCCCCCAAGAGTGGCACAGGGAGACTTAGCGGTGTTGCGCCTGACTTAAGGGCTTGTGGTTTTTTTGTTAGTCTGATGGAGCCTTTCCACTGTGCTGAGATTAACTTTTCCTGCCCTTGCTCTTTGGATAATGAAGTGCTAATACTAGCAAGCATGCTGCAGCACATTCTGTCTTATCCAAAAGCGCAAATCCGGAAATGTTGTGTAGTTAGCACTAGCCTTTCGCCAAAATTTTCTGACAAACTGTTCTACCTTGGAATCCAATTGTTTCTGTTGGAAACAATGGATGGAAAATAAACCTGCCTTAAACAGGTTTGTTTGTTTCCTGGATTACGCTGGCTAATATGTTTTGCTAGTATTTTAGAGTTTTTAATGCTTGGAGATCTAAACCAGCTATAGACAAGCTCCACCAGTTTAAACTTGCTTAGACCACCTAACTATTTAAGCAATTTGTAAGCTTTTGTTGCCATAAAAAATGCAATCTGTTTCCATCACTTTTCTCTCCTTTTTTTGTAATCTTTTTCCTTAATTCTGTTATCTGGGTTAGCCACTTACATTGAAAGGGAATGGGACCAATCCATAAACAGCAAAACACTTGGGGGCAGTTTCCCGAACAGGGTTTAAGACTAGTCCTAGATTAAAATAAATATTAAGAGCTGTCTAAACTGGAAAAAGCTTGCACTGAGATATCTTAAAATACATAATTGCCATTGTTTGGTCTTAAAATGCTCACAGATAATGCATTTTTGTAAGACATGTTTCTAAAAATTCTTAAATGTCCTAAATTAGCAAAGTTCTAGTCCTGGTTTAATCTAATCCCTATCTGGGAAACCGACCCTTGATGCTTTACCATATCCCTAACCCTAACCTTAACCATGATTAACGCACTGATTAATCGCGGATGAGTGTGGACGGAAGCGTGCGTATGCAGAAAAGGAGCAGCGCGTGCCGACTGTGCATTTAGGGACCGTTCACGCGCTCAAAATCATTATTTCAAATGTAGATGTGCATTTTGCACGATCACAATGGAAGCAACACGCTCATTTTTCCAGGCGCTTTTCAGATTGCCGCAAGTGCACTGCGGCTCATGTGTCAAGAATCAAACCAATCAGCTTTGATCAACATTGAAAGCTCAGTCAAAATAAAGCAATAGTTGCTCAAAGCTGTACAGGGAAAGGCTGAACCACAACTTGTAATGCAATAGGCTAGATTGAATTTTACGTAATTACATTATTTTTCTTATTTAACTGCTATTTTACTACTGTTTGATAACCTATTTTTCAGGGGTAAATCTTTAAAATAAAAAAAAGTTCTCCAAAATCATGAGTGAATCGTGATCTTTTATCCAGAATCGTGCAGCTCTACTAAGCTTACACAAAAACTATAAACTGGTTCTTCAGATATGATTGGTTAATCACAATGTTGTTCCAGGGTCAACAAAGATGTTTATCTGGGAAAATGTTGCACAGGATAAAATCAGGTTGTGCATCACAATACAACATCCATATGCCTGTTAATCTTTCTAATGTAAAGTTATGTCCAATTTTACAACTTCGTTGTAACAACCCACTGCCATTAACCCTAAAAAGACTACAGGAATTCAAACAGTGGTTCAGCTCAAATAATGCACTACTTTTAACAGAATAATTATAGTGCTTTTTTTAAAATGATATGCCACAGATTTTTGCTTTTAAACCCTCCAAAATAAAGTGGCCCCATTCATGTCAATTGCAAGTGCCTCACTGTTACTATTATCTTCTTTTTTTTTTCCTTTTTAAAAAAACGTGTCAATTTTGGGTGTGTGCACATGTGCTAAGGAACGGATGTGAAAATGTTCAGGGAAGCTGTTATACAGCTAAATAAAGGAATTCAAGAAATCAATGCAGGAAGTAAAGCCTTCCCTTTTCTCTCATTGGTTTTATTGCTGGGGACTCAGCTGGCCTAGTCTGAGTTTCATGGCTGTGCTAAATGTGATTAATTCATGCAGTAGTTACACTACTCTGGTCACCACTCGGAAGAAGAGTGCAGAAGTCTTCTTGTCACATTAACTTCTAGAAACATGTAGCATTAAACATGCTATGTTTCAGAATCCTTTCATTAAGACTTACACGTAATCGTTCCACAGTAGTAACACAATCAAGTAGAAAAGTCTGATCCTAAGAAGGTGTCGCCATCATCGTATTTTCAGGAACAAGCGGTAACCTTTTTTCCCCGTGTACCTTAATTCAGTTTCCCGCCTCATTTGTTGTTAACACAAGCTCCTGAGCTTGACTGGTTCAACGGCTCATGTATTCCATCTCATGCTCGCCCCCCACATTGCCGCTACTGGTTTGCCAACAGAGAGCAAACGACCCGACCCCAGAGTGTCGAAAAGATGTGCCAGCATTACTCTCCATTACTGCCTGTGCTCATCGAGGGTTTCTTCGCCCCTCCAAGCTCTTTGTTCTTTTATGCATTTGTAGATAGATAACCAGGTCCCATATTTGTTCTGACCTTTTTGTTCTTGTGCAGATGTACGCGAGGTGTCCAATAGGACTGTTAAGGTCCAATTGCATTGTGAATCTTCTGGGCTAACAAATGTCAGATGCATCGATCGACAGCAACACGCCAAAATAACATGGAAGCAGTTGCTGAGATCCCTGCATGTGTTTAGGGGCAATTGAAAATCCCACTCATTAACTCCCAAAGGCAGTTACAATTTTTCATGGATTAATCACTGCTAACTTACTTTATCAGAGCCACTTATCTTCCCAGTACAGGAATCCATGCTTGTCCCTGACCAGCGTCTTGATAACAGGAAATATTTTACAATGCCAGAGTGCCAAGTCCCTTCAACCCCTTTGCCTCCGGCTCCCTCTTACTCATCCATTCTTAAACGTCTTTGGGAATGGTGCATGTGCACATGTACGGGTTTGTATTGAGGGTAAATCCAGACCTCATATTAGTTTATTTCTCTTCAGTAATTTGTAACCGCACCACATTAAGATAGGCGCTTAATGGAGCTTAGATAAGCTGCTCTATTCCCCAGGATCCAAGCGAACCAGATGCACTTCAGTTACCCAGGCATAGGCCTCAAGTCTGGCTGCAGCACAGAGGGTCAATTCTGGCTTGACTGACAGACTGAATCCCTTCTTCTGCTCATCGTCTGGGTGAATGCTGCTGCTTTATCTTGCTCCTCCAGATCGATCATTGGAGGCAGGCATCTCCTCGACCAGTGGAGCAAGCAGTTTGCCCTCTCTCTATCTCTCTATCCCTCTCTCCTGCCTCAGGTACTGTCTCAGATGGGTCGGCCTAGTCTGATGAACTATTTATGTATGTGTTTATTTATGTATTTATTAGATGCACTTGCTCAGCAGTCATACCGCCCAGTCTACCTCCGGGGAAGGTTGCGCTACAGACCGACAGCCAACTTGACAAGTTATTTGATTTTGGCAGGGTCGTAATAACGTAACCGTTTGAGTTGTTAACAGCCTAGACCTCCCTCCCTCCCTCCCTCCCTCCTGCTGCCCTCTTTGTTGTCTAAAGTAATAACCAGCTCATTATGGAATGTAAGAAATATCTACTAAGAGATTATGCTCGAAATAAAAGGCGTGAAAGCATAAAGGTGATGGGAAATGGACCCTTGCAGCATCCATAATTAGCTAAGGGGATTGTGGACAATGCTCCCCAGAGAGTCTTCTGTGTACCACCCCCACTCAACACGACGGCTGCCACAGTGGCGCTCAGAGCCACATTGAGTGTGTAATTAATGTATTTACTGTATGTACCGCTGGCCTGCTCGGCTCCTCTTCAGTTAGAGGGCATTTACGACTGGGAGCTAACAGGGGCACAAGGTTACAGCTGCTCTGGTTTTCATGGCCCTCGCTCTCTCCACCGCTTTCCCTTTCCTCTTGCTTACGTGATGTGTGTCACAACAGCTACGCCATTAGAGTTGGTCTTTTTGAGAGCCAAATAGTGTAAACTTATTTTGGTTTTCTGCTGATTGCGTAGATCGTCCTGTAGACTTTCTCTCTCACTCCTTTCGTCTTCATGGCGCCATTTCGAAATCGTGATGGAAAATGTTAAAAGTGCTGAGTCATTTGTCTGATCGGCTAAGTGAAACACATTTGGAGCAAATGAGTCAGGAAAAGAAGTGATTGAAATAGCGGTGGAAATTTCCATGAGAGAGGAGCTAGAGTTTCTGTAAAAGAGTGCGTGGGCTGAGGCAGATGGAGGCGAGGGTCTAATCCCCTCACACACATACACACTCACACGTTTCGCCACAGGAACATTGAAGGGCAAATGTTTGAATCATTTAAAACTCAAGGGAACCGGATCTATTCCACTGGCCAATGGCATGCTAGACATGAATGCGTGGCAATGACCCGCAGTGCTGCTTAATTAACGGACACAAGACTGAGAGACACAAAGATAGACGGGGATAGAGATTTATATAGAAACAAGTGGTAAAGATGGATGGTATTGGAAGGACTGATCTTTATCGTGCCAGGTTTACTGGTACTGAAGGTGTAGTTAATTGGGGTTGGGGTGATTGCCCCACCTGTCTCCAACCTTTTACATCTGTAGTAACTTTTATGCATGAGAAGTCAAACCGTAAAATGAAAATCGCACCAGACAGAATCCCGAGTGTAATGTCAGATGACTCGTAAGTCTGAAAGGATCACTGGATGCTGCTAACGTGCATTGCGGGACCTTCCCTATAGCCTAGTCCTTGAAGATATGACCCTGCTTCCTAAAGATAGGCTCGCTGCCCAAAGCCTAGGAGATTTTGATGATATAGTGGTCTCTTATTTAATCAACTGGCAGGCTTTATTTGGTGTTTGTTACCCTCCTTTGACCTGTGGGGACTATTAAATGTCACTCCCCTTTAAGTGAGAAAGAGAGACAACTTTGCCCAACTTTGCTTCACCTTTAAAGGTCAGGTGTTGCCATGGTGACAATTGCACTCCCCCACCTTTAAACCGACCAATCTGTGTCAGCTTCCTTTTGGTTTCCCACTTGTTTTCACCTCTGTATCTTGCTATCTCTCACTTTCTTTCTCTCTCTCAAACTTCTCGCCTTCCCTTGTCCTGACAGATTACAGGATGTTTTTCTTCAATGTTTGGCCTCCAATACAGTGGCTGACGTTTTTATTAAAAGTACTAGTCGTGAACGCGGGGGCTTAAGTGAAGATGCAACAGGCAGGACAGATGCGACCGCACTCCCCCGTACCACCACCACGGCCCATTGATGAGAATTAATGCAGCAGCCGATATGCAGAGAGGTGGGAGAAACCAGGAGGATTAGAACTTGAGCTTTCCAGTCACGCTACAGCAATTTATTAGAATTTGTTTGCTTGGCCCTGAAGTCTTCATTCCCCAACCCTGACGGTACAAGAGAGAGAGAGAGAGAGGCTGGAGGTGGGAAGAGTGCAGGAGAGGAGGGGCTTGGGAGACGGGGAAATGGAGATCCAAATGAAGACACAGTCAGCACAACCCGACTTCAAGGGATTTAAGCTACTTTGAGAGTTACACTACGTCCTAATCAGGCACAATGCGATACATGGTAATTTAGCCGTCTTTCCGCATCGAAAATGAATACATCAGGAATTTGGAACAATGCGATTTTAGCATGGGTGGGGCTAACTAGTACACTATTTGTTGTTGAAACCCATGTGCATATTAAAAATATTGGTACTTGAGATAACTGATTGTTAGGGGACTAGAAGTTAAGGGATAGTTTACACAAAAAGCAACATTCTGTCATTAATTACTCACCCTCATGTCCTTCCAAACCTATAAGATCTTTGTTCATCTTCAGAACACAAATTTAGATATTTTTGAAATTCGAGAGCTTTCTGAAGACAGAACTGCAACTGACACATTCAAGGGCCCCCCAAAAAAGACTCTATTCAACAATACCTTCTCTTCTAAAAGTATGTACAATGTATGCATGCGGTTCTGATGACGTGGGAGTGGGAGACTGGCATGGAAGAGAAGAAATTGATGAAGTTGGTATTTTTGTTTTCTTTACACAGAAAAAGTATTCTTGTAGCTTCATAAAAAATAGGGTTGAAGCATTGAAGATGTCTTTACATAAAGATAAGATGACATAAAGATGTCTTTAATTTCTATCTGGGCCTTGAGCATGGTAGTTGCCTTGCTGTCTATACAGGTTCAGAAAATATATGAATTTGTGTTTTGAAGATTAGTAAAGGTCTGACAGGTTAGGAAAAGCATGAGGTTGAGTAATTAATGACAGAATTTTCATTTTTGGGTGAACTAAACCTTTAAAAATTAGATAGCTTGGTGACATTAGACTCAAACGAGAAGTAATTTTAAGATGTATTCATTTTGGTGCATTTTATTTTTGCTTGTCTATGTCAAATTCTCCTTCCTTTATATTCTTCTTTACAAATGTACTGTGGTGAAATGTACTATTTGGCATATGGCAGTGAATTCTTACCCTAATCATATACTAAGATACAGTATTTACACAGTACTTTGAAGTGCTTCAATAAATCCTATGGCATTACCATAGTAAATGTTGAAAAGAAGTATCCCCTCATCCAAAATACATTGGCAGTATATAAATGTATATTACAGTAATGGTAGTAAAACCATTTATAGTTAGCCTATATGTTGATTTTAGACCTTAGTAAGTACCAAAAAGTGTCCTCTGAGGTAATTCTTGTCTTAAATGGATTGAAAATTCCTTTCAAGTACCTGCTGTCTTGGGTTAAGCATTTAGTTTTGACAGAGAATGAATCATACCATAACAAACGTTCTGACAACATGAC
Source organism: Enteromius afrohamiltoni (assembly GCA_034779775.1). NCBI lineage: Eukaryota > Metazoa > Chordata > Actinopteri > Cypriniformes > Cyprinidae > Enteromius > Enteromius afrohamiltoni. The sequence goes on along the minus strand of JAUYWG010000060.1, from coordinate 6,948,024 downwards.
TTTGAAATGATATAAAAAAAGATTCTTATGCATAGTTTTTTTATAAGACAGCTGATTGGTTAATCGTGCAAATGATTTGGGTACACCCATGCCATCCTCAAGAAAATGACTTAAAAACACAGGATGACAAGTATTAGAATCTCCATATGAATTTCTTTCTTTCATTGATCAGTAAAGAAAAAATTCTGAAGCTTCTACTGGTCGCTGTTTTTCATGGAGTTGCAAGAAACATGACCTGAACCTTTCAAGCTTCAAAAATGGCACAAAAGAACCAAAAAGGTTTCATAAATGGGGACAGTATGACTTACGTGCTGTATTTTAAGTCTGAAGCTATACAAAAGCTTTGTGTGAGAAACTGACCTTTTTTTAGTGAACTATTCCTCTAATTTGATTCACTTTGATTTGCCTTTGAGTCATAGTATGCAGATGTCAAACCCTGAAATAGCTTGTATGTTTTCGACCACCTTATTCCAAGTTCAAAGACATTATTGAGGAATTGTATGAGCCAGAAGGTGAGTCAGCTTCATGAATGAGGCGTTCTCACGAATCTTCTCCTTTCAGTGATTAGGAAAAATACAGCATTATCCTTTAATTTCCTAAAATGAGTGGCACATGTATCGCCTTGTCGACAATAACTGTGTAACGAGAGAAGAGAAGTTAGAGAAGAACTATAACGTTAAGTTGGTGTGATGCTGGGAAGTGGGCTGCAATACGATGTGACAGACATTGAGTCAGCTTCTGTTCTTCAGGGCCTGAGCTCAGCAGGAAAGCATCTCTTTGGCCATGCATTCCCAGCATGCAGCACGGATGCAGCTTTGCACCTTATCAACTGCGGCAGGAATTCCTCTGAAAAATTACAACAAGAATCCCTTGGAGAACTTTGAAAGGAATGTGTTTCTATATCCTTGCACATTATTTAATGCTCCAGATAAACAGGAAATGTTTAATATTAAATTAAAGGAGAAACGACACAACCATGAATGCAAGAAAAACTGCTCTTATTAAAAGATATCATTCATTTTCACAACAGGGACCTTTTATTGGTGAGGAAAATCTATTTTGCTGCCCTGTTTGCCCAGATACATAGCAGACAGATTTATCTCAGCACTATAAATAATTTACTACTCCTAAATCAAAAAAATGCACAACCCAGAGAGCTGAATTATACACTTTTACATATTCCAGTGATAGCTTGGACATGAATTAATTGATACCAAAATCGGCTAAAGGTTTGAAAATGAAATCGATACATCTTCAAAGGCCCAGGCTCATAAATAAGCCATAGTAAATAAACATAATACGTCAGCATGCAAAATGTATGGGAGGCTGTAGCTCAGTAGTACAGAATCCCGTATCATTGATTGTCTGAAGTGTTGACATTTAAACTTGTGTAACGTATCTGATAAAAGCAGCATAACTGAATATAAACTTAAACTTTCTGAAAACTCAAGCAAACTTCGAGTGCCATTCGAGTGGTATGTCAAATGTGAGAATAAAGGTTAGTTAACATATGCTGGTATTGGCTGTTGTTCTGTTTTTCAACCTGTAGCTTAGCATTGACGATTATGACTGATGTGCGTCAGTATCACGTGATTATTTACGAGGCATTTGCGTATTTATGCCTTACAAGCGTAGCGAAAGGGGCTAAGGCAGACTGGGTGGTAGCTAATGTGCTATTTGAGCGTATGTGTGTGTGTGTGTTCGTGCGGCTGCATGCCGGCTTTACGGTGACGGGGTCATTTACATATAAATGAAAGTTGCCGATCACACGCGGCTGACCCCATTTATTCTGGCGGACGGACAGGCAGGCCCGGCTAGCGTCGACACACTGCCGAATTACTCCAAATTACCACATTTCCATCTCCACATCGGCCCTGTCAAACAAGTGCTCATCGTCGCCACGTTTTCTCTTCCTTTTTTCCCCCTTGCTCTTTTTCCCCCTTTCTTTCTCCACCAGAAGGAATAAGTGTAATTGGCAATGGAGAATTTAAAAGGGCTGTCATTGCCTGTGCTAGGCACCCGGACAGCAACCCACCATATTGAATTAGAGAGAGAGGTTTTGTGTTGAGTGTGAAACTGAGACAGTGTAGGAAATACCTCAGAGATTATAAGCCATCGGGAATTCAGAATTGGAATAGCACAAGATTGTTTTGTCATTTAGCTGTCGCAATGCCGTATCTAGCTAACGTCTCATGAGACAACTTGAGAATTTGTAGTGCGTTTCATACTTTTATACTTTGGTGTTGGTTCACACTTTTCACATTACTTATAGCAGACTGGTGCGTCAAATCCAAAATTTTGAATTCTTCCAGTTCCCATGGGTGTGATTCTGGAATAATCCATCCTGACTCTGGGAGCTGAGAAGCAGTGGTACAGAAAAATTGAAGTTGTTCCCTTACCTTGTCAAACCGTGATGAAGAGAAATCTCTGAAGCAAGATCTCCCAAATACCATTTATTTGATATTCCGTGCACCTAGCGTATCTATAATCTCGGGTCTCTTCAGAGCAAGAAGCAATCAGTGGCACCATGAAATCAATGGTGAGGACAATTATGAGTGAGCGTGGAGGTTAACTGGACGTATATGTCCATGCTATCGCAATGCAGCCTGTCAAATGATGGTTACCCGTCTCTAGTAGGAATAGGTCAAGCGGTCAATGCATGACAGGACCGGGACAGTGACTCGAGACCTCTAGAACCTGAGGCTAACCTATCTAGTCAGTAATGTCATTGGTGACTTTGGGATTCTATTAGTGGCCTTGGAAGAGGAGCTGGCCCAAAGCCCAGTGGTACAACCATAATTGATCTGTCATAGAAGATGCCCCTGCAACCTCCCTTGTGGCCCCAGCTGAATCCCCCAAAAGCCTGCTCCACATGTCTCCATCTCTACCTGGAGAATGAAGCCAGAAAGTGGCCTGAAGGTCACATTTAATGATGGAGGTGGAAAATAAAGAGGCCTGAGATGTTGGATACCGACCATAATTGCCAGTGAACAGTGAGGTTATTTGATATTGATTCTCAATGAGGGGAATCCATGATGTCTATACAGGCTGCTTACGTGTCTGCTCGATGACTGCAGGCCGGTCAATACCACTGTGCGGCACCTGGGAACGCGAGGAGACCCTCCAACCCGAGGCTCATTTGAATGGGTGAATAGTTATTGGTTCCCTCTCCCCTGCAGCCGTTGTGTGGCCTCATTTGTATTTTTAGTGAATTATTCTGGTTGCACAACCTGAACCCACTTAAGCGTGTCACTTAGCATTTGTTGAAGTTTCGCCGGGGTGCGGGCCTCATCAGGTTTCAGCCTGGGAGTCTGCGGTTAAGTGCCCGCTTGTCATGTTTATTTATTTCATTCTTTTTCTTTTTTTTTATTTTCATGTTGTAATACAGGATTGCAATGCTGATGCTGGCTGTCTGGGTTGTTTAATCCAGCAATTCTCAACCGGTTTTGCTTTTACAAGTGGCGTTTTGACAATAAGAGTTCAGAATTGTTTTTGTATCTTATTTTGTTTATAAGGGTAACACATATAAATCAAAATTTCTGTAAATGTTAGAAGCCTTAATTAATGTAATTGAGGTAATGTTTTCTATAGCAATAAACAATATTGCTCTACCGATTATCGGCAGATATTAGAGCTTTTTCCTTTAAGGCGGGACACTGCAACAATTTTTTATTACAGGTTTTCTAAAATGTTAGGTTTATTTAATGCCATTTTTGCTATTTCTAGTGCAAAATTGTACTGAACTCTGGATGAAGCCAATTTTCGAAGTTCTTTTAGAGTTTATTAGAGATGTTTTTAGAGAGGGAATTTTCAGCATGTCATTTTTGTCACTTTATAATTCAGAAAATACTTAGAACAGACTGAAAACAATATACAGCTCTGGAAAAAAATAAGAGACCACTGCAATTTACTCCTAAATCAGTATCTATTTGAGTATTCTAAGCTCTCTAAGCAT
>JAUYWG010000060.1:6921342-6943969 GCA_034779775.1 Enteromius afrohamiltoni | reverse complement strand
AGGCCTCAATCCTAGTTTTATTGGCACAAGGAATCAGTGAGCATCAAGTTGCTTCTATCCTTAATATTTCAAAGACGCCAGTTTACAAAAAATGAAACAAACGGGCATTGTTTTTATTGGTGGTGTATTGGTGAGATTTACAGTTTTAAGAGTAAAACTGTATGTTCACAATTTTTCAGGGCCTAAAATGTTGTTTATAATCAAGCAAATTCGAAATGAACAAATTTCTCCCTTAAAAAAACCTTAAAAAATGTAATGATTTGTGTATGATTAAGTGCTACTGAAGAGTAGATTTATGGCTAAGTAAAATTAATTTTAAGAAATATGAATTTGAAATTGAAATCTCTTGGCAGAAATAAAGAAAGTGCTACAAAAGAAACACTTAACCGTCTTTTAGATGTTTTCTTTCCACTATTAAAATACAATTTATTTTTATTTGTTTATTTTATTATAGACATAACATCATAGACTTGTGATCTTGGCTGTTTATTCAGTTATTCATTATTGTTATCAGCCGGGATTTTAATCAATTAAAAAACAAAAATCTATATCTGCCAGTTATTTATTAATTATTATAAGTTTATTGATACTGCCATGTCACCATCAGCTTATTTTTTGTACCTTGTTCAGTTCAGGGGATTTCAGTTTGAGGATGACATGTCATGCAATCTATCTGTGTTAGCATGCTTGGATACACAACTTTACTAAATATGCGAGAAGAATTGTACCCTACCATTTAAATGTCTGTTAACATGACTGGCTTGGCATTGTTATTGTATTTAGCATTGCTTTCCCTGCTGCCCGCAAATTTATCAAAACAGATCATGGAGTCACAACCCACCAATGAAGAAAACCACACTTTTTAAACAAGGCCAAAGGACAGAGAACAGGTGAAGGTGTCGCCATACGCACAGTGGTGTAATCCTGCTAAGTCGTCATTAGATTACCTGCCGGTGTCAGTTAAATGCTGCAAATCCGCCGAACACTCATCCTGGCCTAACTTGAAAACATGACAATGTTAAAGCCGCTATGTCTGATCCCAATTTGAATAATCTTAACTGTTTATATGTGGCGAGATGCCTAATCCCTGTGACTCACACTATAAGGGGCGCTCACTTGAACGCATGACGTACAAGTGTGGAAGTACAAATGGCACTGAATATTGAAATTGGTCCCTGGAGGCAATTATTCATTCTTGTTCTATATCTTGGTCTTCCTTTAACATGCTTCGCATTTTGTTTTGTTTTTCCTCTCTCTCTGCAGGAGACACTCTTCCTTGTTCCACTTTAGTATGCATGCAAAATCACTCACAAATCCACGATATACATTATAAATGAGGCATCCGATTTGCCACGCATGTCATAGAGCAGAAATTTTATGTGTCACCATCTTTCCCTCAGTTCACACACAAACACAGTTCCGATGTCAAGTGTACAGCGGTGGAGCAAGTGATCACAGCAGGAATATGTTTGGCTTCATGCCCCCTGGCCACATGTGTCGTTGATTCGTCTCCCTTGGACATTTTTTTATTGATTTATTTTAAACAAGGTGGAAAAAAATACTGAGTAAAAAATGAGAAGCCTGAGGTGACAAGAAAAGGAATATAAAAAAAAAAATAATCTTTTTTTATTATTTATACACCATCTGAAAACTGAATAAATAGGCTTTCCATGTATGGTTTGCTAGGATAAGGCAATATTTGACAGTATTTAAATACAAATATTTAAACATGAGGAATCTGAAAATGCAGAAAATTCTAAACACTGAGAAAATCACCTTTAAAATTGTCCAAATGAAGTTCTTAGCAACGCATATTACTAATCAAAAAAGGGGTTTCGATATATTTATGTTAGAAAATTTTAAAAATATCTTCATGGATAACAATTTTTACTATATATCTTATAGATGTTTGGCGTAAAAGAAGAAGAATAATTTTGATCCATGCAATGTATTGTTGGCTATTGCTACAAATATACCTGTGCTACTTATGAATGATTTGCGGTTCTTGTATGCAAATATTTTTTTTTAAACGTTAAAATTACTACTTAAGCTCTCTAAAATTCCATTCTGAACTGAGAATGAAGAGTTTGTAGCTCAGTAATAGACTGTAAGGTTGCTGAAAAATACTCCATTACAAACGCTTGGAAAAAAACTCTGGAGAGTGAGGGAGGAACTGATATTAATTTATTGAAAAATCACTATTATTTTTCTCCCTTTTAGTGGTTTCTAAATGATCTCCAAGCACAGAATTGGCAAAAATGGCCATCTGTGACATTCCACAGTTCCCACTTAAAAACGACTCTGTTTAGCGAATCCTAAGTTGTGCTCTACCTAATCGATGCCCCCCATTCATTCTTTTTAGCTTGATTTTAACGGTACAACTCTAGAGTTTTGCACTGCACAAAAGCCACCTGTTCTGAATGGGTCACCTTTATAAGTCTCAGGCCCTGCATTGATTTTCAGCAGGACTTATTTCATGAACCAGGTCTTTGGGACAGGACACAGATGAAGATGAACTAGGAGGCTAAATCACTTTTCTTTGGCCTCTTTTTTCACTCGCTCTCCCTTTCGCTTGAAATCCCCCCACCCTTTCCCATAATTCTTTGCTGTCATGTTTCCAGTGGAGTGCAGCCAAGGCGGAGTTTCAGAAAAAGACACTTTTTTTCTTTCTTTTTTTGCACTTTACTTCTTAACACCAGGATGGATACATCATCTGTCACGTTTGAGTTGGTTTATGTGAATTACTAGCATGTGTAAACACGCCTTTGCAGGCGGTGGTTTAAAATATCAAGCGCGATGTGTATGCGCAAGATCGCTCAAGCATTAGCTAGAAGGCTAGCAAAGAGGGTTGACTTCGTGAGATGTAAACGCTGCATGATTTAGAAGGTTTCCATAGCTTTACAAAGGAATATGAAGAGCGTGTGAACTTTTTAAAAAAATGACAGCAAACCTCGTGGCAGGAGGCTAGAGTTCATGCAGAGTGCAAGGCATTCGAGGGAGTCACTTCATCTCTCTTTCATACTGTCTTCCAGCGTCGCGGACATCAACGTTGACACCTTTAAATGCGATGCTCCCCGTTGAATTAATGCCGGGGTAAAATAAATGTCCCTGGATGGTTGTGCACATAGGATGATGGGAAGCGAGCATCTGTCAACGTGGTGGGATGGACACAGGTGGCGGAAATGATTATGGAAATGTTTATGGAACGGACTTGTCTCTCTGTGGGATATAGCTTAAAGAAAGGAAGGAAGTCGAGAGAGGTAAATCAACCCACAACCCTTGGGATGTGTCTTAGTGAGATCCCAAGTGTGAGAGAAGACGTCCCAATATACATTAAGATCTTCCTTGCATACTGTATCCCCGTGTGTGTATGTAACCTATGACCATAGGAATCTGAATTTCAACAGAGAATTTGAACATTTCCCCGGTGTGTGCTTTTATTAAATATTTTGTCTGATGATTATGATTTCAAATATTCATATATTCAAGTATTCTTAGCTTCTTTAAATTATGCTTATTTTCTCAAAAAAAAGCGCGGACTGGGTGTAAAAAAAATCTATAAAAACGTCAAAATTTGTCTTTTTGATGATAGTTTTGTCCTTTTAAGTCGTATTCATTAGTTTTTGTTTATTTGACCAAATCAGCATCTAAACTAGTCAATTAAATACTTCATATACATTTTCTTTTGTTCAAAACCTGTTTTTCTGAAATAACACTGCTCACTATTGCCATATAATACAGTATGCGTCATTTTTGTTATATAATATGTCTTTGTGTGCAGATGTAAGTTGTATTTAAATTTTTTAAACCTATTTATAAGTTTAAACAAGGTAATTTCACTTGCACAGAACTCCTGTTTCCTGGGGTTCATTCACGGTTCAGTTTATGCTGTGTTTACACTATGTGCATGTTTTGATAATAACAAAGTTTCGAAAAGGAACGCTGGAAATTAATCCCGACCGGCATCGCATTGTCTAATCAATCTCCTCGTTACGAATACCCAATCAAAGGGCTGGGGGGGGGGATTATCTGGTAACCGGCATGAAAGAATGTTAATGGCAGCTATAAAACACAATGCAAGTACCAGTTGCTATGTAAATGTGTCCTTTAGGTCGTTATTACGCAGATACCCTGGATAGAAAGGATGTCTTTCATTTATGTTCACATTATTTTTTTATGAAGACATCTAAATTAGCAAAAAGTCAATTTTCTACATTGGCAAAGAAATTCGTCAATGCTAATTTAAACATAAATATTACGAAACAACTGCTTGATTCAATTTCTCTATCATTTTTCTCTGGTTCTGTGTGAAGTGCAGGAGGTAAAGCCATAGCTCCAAGTTGTAATTATGAGTTCTATGACAATATAACCTCTTTTCTGAGTTGCTATCTTATAATCACGATAATTACGATATGCTGTGAGCACACCGTTATGGGTCAGGTAAGTTTGCGCCGTTATTGACTAGATTATTTGAAACAGTTGTATTTCTATCGACAGCACGCATTAAATGATTGCCATGATGCACATTTTTCATCGTAGCTTAATAGCTCATGAGCAATTTTGCAATTTAATATTAAAACTGTTATGAACGCACTATGAACAATTTAGACGTACTCCGAGATGGACAGACACTTACATCATGTTTTCTGCATAACTGCACCGTGTTTTCACGTAGTTGGAGTCCTTCGGGGCGGGATATGGAAAATGCTGGAGTTCATCTGCCTGTCAGCACCGAGGTCAGACTAGTTCAAGGTCTAAACTGCTGTGTGTGTTTTATTTAGCCTGTTTGTATACTCTCTGTATAGGAGGAATAGAAATTATAACAAAGCAGCTCTTACTAGGTTGTTTCATGAAGGATTGAAATCTATTATGGCATAAAAAGGAATTTAGCTTGGGTTTGGTTTCCTGTATGAACTTCTTAGCATGTGTTTAGAGCTACAACAGGCTACTAAGGAGAACACTTGTGAAGGTAGTTGTAAAGTCACTAATTTTATGCTTTCGGAGGTTCAGTCTATCTGTATCGACCTCTCTATCAATCAAATTCTTCATCTACTTTTTGAGTTTCACAGATGAAGAAAATCCGTCAGTTATAATTATGTTCCTTTTGAGTGAACTGTTTAATACTGTTTTTTATGTATTCATATAAAAGACTATTTTTTTGCAGTATAATGTTCTGTTATGTATTTTTGAAAACATATACAGAAGGTAACAAAAAAGTTTGTTATATATAACTTTACCTCTACTATTGCTTATGTACCCCACCCCCCCACACCACACACACACAATGCACAAGTTACTTTCCAGTAAGGAAACACAGGTTTGATAGATGAATAGATAGATATTTAGTTTTAATTGCAACCAACGTTTTTTAGGTTTTTTTTGTGTGCACAATTTAATCATCATCTCTGGATGTACTATATGATACATCAGTGATCAGTATAATACAATCCCTAAATTGCATTTTTTTAATTGTCTAAATCTGTCTGATACTATAAGCAGATAATGAGGGCCTTATTTCAATCGTATATGCCAGAGTGGAGTTGTAATTGGAGTTGAATTGGACTGCAACCGCAGACAGATGGACTAAGCATGCTGGATCCTTGTTGAGTTCTAGTCCGCACAAACACACTCACAATGACAGACACAGAGCCACATTGCCTCGGCTGTAAAACACTGAACACACAAAGATCACAAAGTGGTTGTTTCACTATCGATCGTCAAGGCAACGGTGATTTAGATCACGTGCGAGATAAGTGCGCTGAAACGCTGTAAGAAACGGACAATTGGTTAAAAAAAAAAAACAGGTTTAATTGGACACACAGCTTTTTAGGTCAACAAAGTCCTCCATTTATTTAGCAAGATTATTTGGTTATCTGCAATTTGCTATTTGCATTTAGCACAGTTTTTTTTTTTTGCTTTTTTCCATGCTGTCCAAACCCTGTCAGTACAGCCCAGCGACCCATTTTTGAGTTGCAACCCACTGGTTGGGAACCGCTGCAGTAGGGCACATTACCATTATTGCATCATCTCTCATGGCAGATAGGTGAATGGCTTTGAGCAAATGCCACTTCTGGCTTCAGGTCTTTCTCTCTTTTCCTTTCCATCTGTCTATCCTCCCATCTCCTAGTCGTTCCCCCCGGCTTTTTTTCTGTCCGCACCTGACACTTGGTCGACTTGCATCGCTGCCTCCCTCTCTACTCTGCCTCTTTCCTTTCAGTTCTGCTGTTGTCATCCCCTCAGGACCACGAGGTTGAAAGAGGTTAGATGTGTCATGGAAGGGTGCAGGGTGGCTTAAAAAAAAGACAAAAAACTGCAAGCTGTGGTGAATTGCTAATAGGCTATCATAGCGCTGAAAAGGCGTTGGCTCGCCGGAGGTCTGTAACCCATTAAAGAAACGTCAACTCGGCATAGGTATGCCGGGAATTATGGGTCACTGACCGGGAAGTGGTGCTGGCCACCCATTGGTCAGAGGAGTGCCCTGTAATCTGTCACAATCCTGTAGCGGTAGTGACAGCAAGGGGAGCTTCCCCCTCGTTCTGCCACGGCAGGGCAAAGCAAGCACAGAGCACAATACCGTGAAGCCCCCTGAATGATGTATTAGCACATCCTAAAGAGATCTGCCAGTCGAAAAAGCTAAGGTTACCAGTCGTGTATATACATCATACTTTATTTAATATGGCCTGCCATGTTTCTACGCAGAAATATAGTGCTGGTTTTAACCAGATAAACAAAGCAAAAGAACTGAAGCACCGGGAAATACTCAAGGTCAAGGTTTCATGAGTAATTTAGGTCAGGAGATCCCAAGAAAACCATTTTCTCTAGATCTTTCGCGTTCGATTTTGACATGTCAAGAAAAAGTCAAAATCTTGAGAAAGCGAACTCTGAAATGTTCCGAAAAGTAAGGCAAAGCCTTGAGAAAACAACACCGGTTGTGGTAGTATCACAAGAACAAAGTAAAACGGTAAACAGCAAGTTGTTATTGAAAGACTACGGGGAAATTAAGTCAAGAATTAAACAAGTTCAAAAGTGTATTGTTGCTGAGATCACAAGAACGCTGTTTAGGTCTCAAGAAAACTGTTTATGCTGAGATCACTTGCACAACTTTTGGTTTGTTGAGAAAATTAGGATGAGATAAGGACAACACAACCTTTGTTGGACTTGTGCCATGCAAACCTATGTAAAGCACTCGCATGGCTTCCTTAGATGTTTGTAGATGAGTAAAATAGTATTTAGATACATTCATTATTCACGAGAAGGTGTGGCCTAATCGTCGGTTTTTCAGCTTGGAAGTGCTTCTTTTGACATCTTTTACTTTTAAAGCTGTCATCACGAAACTTTGAAGATATAAGAGTCGTTAAACATGATTGCCAACATTTTGACATGAAACGCCACCAATTGCTCTTCAAATAGTTTCTACGAGACAGGGCTGGAAACGAAATTGAGAATAAAAAGAGATCAAACCAAACACCACAGTGCTTCTTAGGAATTTGTTGACAGATTTCTTTCCCCTCCAACAAACCTCACGTCTCTTTCCAGAAAGCGATGGCTTTCTTTGAGCTGCAAACGCCTTTTACCAGAGATGTCTGGGAAAGATGCCCTTCCCCTGATAAAAGACCACGGCAGCTGTGAAGTCAGGGAATCTCTCTTGTACACTACCTTTCTCTCTTTATCTTGCTTTGACACTCCGGTGACTGGCTTGCGAGCGTTTGTAGGATTAGAGCCTTTTATCGTTCTTTTTTTTTTTTTATTTGTTCTTGTTGAGTTTGTCAGCTCGGACCTTTCATCCACTTCCAGGTGAGCCTGTGTTAAAACTGGGTTCTCTCCAGGAACCGTTGTACACACTCATACAGACGTTGTTTTTTTTGACGGTCTTCCTGGTTGTAGCGCTGGGAAAGGTCAGCAGCCACATCTTGCGGTGCGAACTTAGGAGGCCGAGGAATGTTAAGGGGGGGGGGATTTAATCTAGGCCGTTGACCTTTTGAGGAACGTCAGACTGAAAGCGCATCTTGATGCGGCATAAGATAACTCGACGTTAGCTGGACCGCGCCGTTAGACATTTTCCGAGCACTGCAGACGTTCCAGATTGCTCAGAGAGTGCGGTGTCAGTGGTCGAAAGGCACCGGAGCTACATCCGACCTCCAGTATTGTGCGAATTGGAGTTTTTGACTTCAGACGCTTGCGATTGACAAGTCGGTGCAGTCGATACTCTTATCAGGGCTTCCACAGAGGTGCTGGGAGCAAAATACCTCACACGCGCACATGCTGGCAGATACTTCTTCACCTCCTTCTCCCTCATCCATTTTCTGTCTCATTTTCTTCCTCTGAGAGACTCTCGGCTTACATTTGAAAGGAGCTGTTTACGCACAAATGCAAATTTTGTCATTTATTTACCCTCGTGTTGTTTGGAACTCCTGTGGAGGACTAAAGGAACATTGTTTTGGGGGATATCTTCTATATCTAATGAGTACTGGGTCTAAATGCTTCACAAATGCAACCCATATTATGCTGTATTACAGCTCCTACTTTGTAACTTTGTGTTGGAAGCAGACTAGCTGCTAGAGATGGAAGAATAACTCCTTCTCGCCGTCCCTCTCTCTTCCGTTCTCACCTTCCTGTACGGTAGATTTATTAGTTGAGCCGAGGCCCAAGGCTGTCACCACACAGCGCAGTTTCAAATCAATAATTGGAAATATTAATTATCGCAGCTGGGATGCTCCAGTCAAAAGGTGTTTATTTCCCTATTAGGAATAACAGAGGAGAAGGGGCTTTGATGGCCTGCTAATGCTAAATAATGATCAGGGAATAGGCTGTTATCTCACTGTTAAACTCCAGCCAAACCACCGGCACACTCTCTCCCCCACACACACACACACACTTACACAGGATCCCTGACACAAGCTTGTTCATCGCAGGGTTGCTATTGTTTGAAATTTATCACTAGATTTTATTTATTTGTTTGTTGTTTTTAATAGTTTTTTTGGAGTATATTTACAGTTTTTAGTTAGTAGTTTTATTACAGTTAATTTTGATTCAAGAAAAATATATATTTTTTAAATCTTTGTAAATGTTGGTCAAGTTTCTGAAGTCACATGCGCTTGCCAAGGCTGCATTTATTATTTATTATTTGATTTTAATAAAACATACTATTTATGTGCTTTGTAAACTCTCTGATTTATGAAAATCTTTTAAAGCTCAAGACTGTACTGTTACAAGTTGTGAACAATTTTAGTAAGTGAATGAATAAAACGGAAATAAAATAAAATAAAACACATGTGGTGCGAAACGCCTTTCAAGCATACAGCCCAGTAGGTGAGCAAAGCTCAAAAGCCTGTTTTTAACAGGATTCTGCAAGCCGTGATTCCACGACGCCACTGACCTGGAAAAAAAATATTCTGCAATAAACATGGTTTGACTGCTATGAAAAACAGCGTCTTTTTCTTATTCACAAATTGTAAAACCAAAGCAAACCATACATTTCATCCATGTTGACTGTTTGTCTCACGTGCAATTTATGACAGTGCGGCGTAAAACAAATACGGGAATTATTTCACATTTATCATAGACGACGGAGGCAACAAGGCACAGTCCCGGTTTGCTGGGAGCAGCTTGTACTGAATTTCTATCTACCCCAGCACAGCGGTGCCTAATCAAACATCACTACAGGAGAACAGACTGTCTCTCAGGAGAATGGCTGTTTCATATCCCCCACTGTATTTTGTTTACCCTGTTTGATAGCTCCCCCTTTTGAAAGACAGCAGCACAGCAAACAACATGATTATCGAGTATTGTGTGCTTAAAGAAACAGATGACAAGGACAAAGAGACAGTTGCTCCCGTAGCTACGTCGGAAATCCCGAAGAATACGTTCCCATACGTGCCGGTCGGGATTGCTGGGGACCGGAGGATCATGTGCATCATCCCAAACGAGATGCAACTGACACGCTCCTGTTGGGACGTGGGGATTTGAATTGTTCCGCTGAGTTTAAACAACAGATTGGCAAACACAGGGACGCCGGTGCTTTTGCTGCGGGCGGAAAATGTATAAGTGTGCGTTTCCCCCAACACGAGTCTATCAGCATATGTGGGGGAGCAATAGGGTGGAGTCACGGCTCTGGAAATGCCACTCAACTAAGCAATCTTATCTGGCAGTTGCAGGCAGTTCTCCTTTGCCTTCCATCCTCTACAAGCCCCCTCCATCCCTCTGTTTTTGTCCTGGACCTCGGATTCCTGGACCTCCTTAAATCTATCACAATTAGAACACGTGTTGTTGTTTTTTTGTTTTTTTTTGCAAGGAACACAGCATAAGGCAAACTCATTTACTTTATCATATGAGTAAAGAACACTTGGGCAATAAAGGCACAAAAGCGGTGGAGAGGCGTAGTGAACTCTCTCAGGACTCAAGCTATATGAATGCTTTCCCCGACGAGAGCACAAGTTTGTCAGCTGCCGGTCGTTTTGTTCCTGGCGCATTTTAAATGTGTGTGAAATAACAAAGGTCATTTACGGTTAGGGTGGCCTTTGTCAATTATGTCCTTACCACTTGTTTAATTGTTTTCGGCAGTGATGTAACCACATCCAAAATGTAGTTCAAAATGCTTTTGATTTAATAAGTAATCTGACATATTTACTTATTATTTGAAATCAGACAGAAATCAATCTTATCTCAAGTAGTTTTTAAAAAAAAAATGTTATTAAAATATAAGTATTTTTAATTTATATACATGTATAGTATTATTATTATTTTTATTAATGCTGTCAAACGATTTATCGCGATTAATCGTATTTAATTTAGATTAATCGTGATTAATCACCCCAAAAAAGTATTTGTGCATATTTATTATTTATGCATAAATACACACACATACAGTATATATTTAAAATATTTACATTTATATATTTATATTAATATATAATAATGTTTAACTATTAATAAAAAAATATACAATTTTTCACTTAAATAAATTTAATACAAAAACATAGCATTTTTCTGAAATATATACTGTACTGTGAGTGTGTATTTATATATGAATAATAAATATGCATTGTACACACACACACGTATTATTTAAAGAAAAAGTTTTATTTTGATTCATTTAATCACGATTTATCGTATTTCCGTGTTAATGTTATTTATTTTTAATTGAGTTTTAGTCCTTTAAGCATATGGAAGCACCATGGAAGTCTGTACTGTAAAAAGTCAATGGGGATCAAAATATATGAATGTGTGTGTGAGAGTGTAAATGTGTGTACCTGCAGTGTACGCCATCCCATTAGAGGTGAGAAAAATGCAATAAACTGAGTTCCGTCGATACTAAATGTACAAGGGAGAAACACATTGCTCTTAGGAAAACAAATGGACCATTACACCAGCATTTTATGACCAGGACAGTGACTAGTTGGAGAGGTGAATCCATTACCTTACACGAAAGTCCAATGTGTTACGAATACTGACTCACTGAAGGCGTTTACAGGTATGAAGTAGTTTTGAATGCATTCCTTTGCTTTATTACCAGGCATTGCATTGACAGTGTTGCACGCGTATTGCAATGTGTTTATAAAAGCGTCTGCTTTGTCTAGCTTTGTCTTTGTCAGATGATTTGTTTGGAACGGTTATGTCTCACAATTATTTCTGTTGGATTGTTTTTGTCTTTATGCTTAAGAATGTGCGAGTTGTCATAATGTACTTCGAAAAGACTATTTTATTTATTTTTTTACTTTAACTGAAGTGTATGACAAAGCTACTGAACTCTGACCTTCAAAAGAATTATATATTTTGCCTTTTCCCCCTTTGCACAAAGACTTAGACCCTGGTAGTTATTATTTACGATGGATCAATTTATGGAATAATTTCTCAGAGGAAGGTTATTCGGTTCCTCAAGGTGAAAATGGATACGTTTAACACTTAATGAATCTGGCCTGGCCGTCTTCCTCATATATCAGCATGTTATTAAGGCATTTTAAAATCCCATTATGGTGTTTCTCCTTGAACAAGTCATGCTTTTATGGGACTGGCCTGTCTTTAAAACTGACCTTTTTCAGCTCCCCCCCCCCCACACACAGACACACACAATTGGACAATAAAAGAAAATATGTTGAGGAGAAAGACAAAATGTTGATCCTTTCGTCTCTGAAACGTTTCCCTGGCTCTTGAGTTGGCGTTGACATGAAACGGAAGTTGCTGCAGCATTCACAAAGGCTTAATTTCAGGTTACAGATGGCTGGGGAGCCTGCAAAGGGCACTTCGCAAATTTGGGTAATCTTGTCGCAAATCTCCGTACAGCTCTTGGCCCTTTTTCATGCAAACTGGGCCTGCTGTGTTGCTATTAGCAGTTTGTTTTGGATCGATAGAAAGCTCCCATTGGATTACGATGCTGGGGAATGGATGTTATAGTGTAAATTAGGCCTTTAGGAGAGGATCTGTCCTGTTTTTTAACAATTAAAGAATGTGTAAGCAAACCTTTAAAGCTCTGTATTAATCAGCATTTATGCTAATGAATCAAATGTGCATTAACACTAAATAAACCCTGATAGAAAGGACATCAAATATTTATGTGTCGCTTTATAAAGTTGGTATACTGCCCAATAGTCCACACTTCTATTATTTCTTTCTACATTACATCCCCATGTAGGAATAAATAGGAGAATAGAAAAACTCTTTGAACATCCTTTGATCCTGCAGCAAAATCCTCTTGAATCCTTGAAAGATGGGCGAAAGAAGGAAAAACAAACAAACAATATATATTTTCTTTCTGTTTTGCTAAAGTTCGTCGAATAAGAACCAGTCGAACTACAACCTTTATGGGGATAATGGGGAAAAAAAATGGTTGAGCGAAATACGAAGCACAAAAACTGTGATGACACAGGCATCTAATCCAACAAATGCCATTCTTATCAGGCTTTAGTAGATTACAGTGAGCCTTCTACCCACAGAATCCCTCCTTGCCAGACACTCTCCACAGCCTAAGGGGCAGGGATCAATAGGGCTTCATTGATCTCTCTCTCTCTCTCGCGACTGCCTCCACTTTAATTGTTGTTGCATTTCACTTCCTCCTTGCCACCGTCGCTAGAGACTGTAACCAAGCGAGCACCGCGGAGCAAATACAAAAAAGCTTGCTGATGAGACCAGTGATTTTTCTGATTTACTTAAAGACTTAAAGCTAAAGAAGCTACTTTAAGAGACTGTATTTTTTCTATTTGATCAATGCGCCATCAGAGATTTGATTACAATTAGAGATTTCAGTCTTTACCTGTATAAGTAAATGCGAGCTGGACCTACAGTAGCTGCCCAGAGCTTCAAATGAACTGACTCAAGGGTGCCTTTAGGGTTTTGTCTGGAGGTATGCTCAGAAACTTGTCCGTGTCCTCATATGTCCCGATGCTGATTGAATGCTTAAATAGAATGGTAGTCAATCCAAACATTGGATATTTGCAAATGCATCCATTTCAGATGGAGAAAACAATAGCTGTGCCTGGAGTAGCTGTGCAGCACTTCAGAAATAGAAACAGGGTGCTAGTAACGTGAAGGCATGATGGTACAAATCACCACTTTTGTATTTTGTATGTGCTCGGCAAACCGACATGTGGATCTTTGCGTTTGATCCAAACTTTGTGACGTACATAGGTTGAGTAGTTTGAGGCTGTTGGCTTATTGTGTTGACAGCGGATGCCTGTGCCTGAACTAACCCTTTGTCTTGTCTGTACTGTTTTTCTTCTTCCAGATGACTCGCCCCATCCAGGTGAAGCCAGCTGACAGTGAGAGCCGTGGAGGTAGTTGTCTTGTTTTATTTTTTTTTCTTGATGTATCTTTTGTATGAATATACACAAACTTGTTCGCCTTTCCCCCTTCTAAAAAAGCTCAGAAAAACTGGCCACCAGTATTTGTTGCATTTGGATGCTGGTTCCCAATATTAGATCCTGGTGTAAGCATTTCGATTTTTTCCTTCAATTAGTTCTTGAAGTATCACGTAGGTCGAAAACAAATCCACCTGTTAAACCACTTTAACCCTGCATGGACATTTTCAGCAGGGCCTACCTTCCTATCTTCACAATTCTCTTTTGACTCTCCGTCTATCTGATGGATGCCCAGATTATTCATTTTAATTAAGGAGGCCGTGGTGCTAGTGAACGGAAGGAAAGTGGCTTCTGCTGCCTGTCTAACCTTGCTCCTCCTGCCAAACCCATTAACGACACACTGTAAATTAAAAAGCAATTAGCTTAGATATTGAAACGGGAGCCCTGAGCCCCAGACCCCCAACTCGATGTCTGGTCAAATCAAGGGGCATATTGTAAACAAAAGGTGTAAATGCCATAGGGATGGATGTTTGGGGGAAGGTAAAATGAGGTTGGCCGAGGATGCACAACTTGCCTAACAATCAATTATATTGCAGGACACTTGCCAAGACCCTTATTTCTGGGTCTCTAGTATGTGATTTTCTGTTTACTGTAAGTAGATCCATTTATTGGAAGCACCCACGCAAACATCCTATGGTGAAGGATTTAATGACCTTGAAAAGGTGTAAAAGAGAGCAAAATGGGTGTTTTTCTAGTACTGTTTTTTCTTTTTTCTTTTTTTTTTTTGATGGTCCTAACCGGGCATTGGCAGCAGATAAACTGTTTCATGTTTAATTAATGTTTAAAAACAAAAATCTGCAGGACAGTAGTTTCACCGCTGCCAATGCCTGGTGCCAATGGACACATGAACAAATTCTTCAGTGTTTGAATACTCAGCGTGTTTAAATTTGGAACTAAAGTCTGCAGTGCCTCTCCAATAGTAGAGTTTCCCCTCCCTGATCTAAACAGACAACATCTTTTGTCATTCGAAAGGTACCTTAAAAATCAATTAAGTTTTACTTTATTTGTTAAAAAATGCCCCCAATTTGACCACCTTGGCTTGCAGGCATAAGAATCTTTAAGAGAGAAACCATCAGTGATGGGTCAACAAAATCTCTTGAAATTTTTGGAAAAAAGGTGAATGTCGAAGTCCCACATCCCATGGCCATCCCAGCAGTAGACAAGCAGGCCTTTGTGGAGGAGATTGATGCCTCATAAAACACCATTGATTTTGCCATTATAGAGGTGTGTGTTCGCATTGACTCTGACACTTTGCTGTCTTTGGACATCCCTGTGAGTGGCCAGCCTTAGCGGCCCCTAGGCACCCATTGGGTTTCCTTGGGTCCCTTATTGCCTTCCTCTTGGTGACCATGTTGGAGATGGAGAGTGTGCTTAGGTCAGACCCAATAGTTGCACATCATCCTAAATGAACAGCTCTGAGTAGCACCCCAGGAGCAATCCAACACCGTTGTGACTTTAATGGTTGCCGGGGATTTCTTTGCCAATCCTAGAGTGTCCTGCTCTGACAGGCTAGCTGCTGCTTTAGGCAGTGCCATATGCGCTAATGCTGCTTTTTCTTCATGGGCACGTCCTCTAGTCCCTGGGGTTGTTGAGGATCCATCCGTTAGAACTTAATTACGTTACTTTCTCTAATTCCGAGGTGGCACCCAGATGGACGCTGGTTATTCTCTCGAGTTCAAGTGGGTTGACTGTTGGGACCCTCAGTGGCTCCAGTTCTAATTATGCTCGTAATCCCATTAAGTGGTTGAAAGGTCACCACACCTGTTCAAAGAAAAACAAAGGAAGAAACCTTCTAAACCTCAAGGAACCTCCTCCACAAGGGCTTTCAGTCAGTGGTTATTAAGTCTGTAGAGCTAATGTGATTAAATTGTTCTTCTAGATGCTTTTTTTAATCATTTTAATCTGCATGCGGCCATGGATTGAAGGAATCTCCTGGACTGGTCACCTGATTGACATGCTGCCTAGTTAAATTAATATTGTGGGTTATCATTAAATGAACAGTGTGCTGCCTGATAAAAGGTGCATTTCTGAATTCATGAGGACGCCATAAGTGCTTGCAACCATTGCGAACGACATGCTTTTGGCAGTGTGCTAATATTCTTTGGCTTGCTGTTTGGGTGGTTCTTGTACCAAGACTATTTTGTTAGCAAGGACTTCTGCCCAAGCAAGTGTGTTCGTGTTGAGCAGAAAAGGACGGGAATTTGAAAATAGAAATTAAAGTATGTTTGATTGACAACTCCCTCTGTACCATCTGAGCCTTTTTATATTAGTCCTCATCTCCAGATAACAGCATGTTTGCCTTATTGAACACTTTTCTATCTTTGCTCTGTTATGCAGCATGTGTCATTAAAAAGAGCTTTGGGGACAGATTGTACACTCACATACACACACTCTCTCCCTCTCCCCCGGTATCTCTGATATGAAACAGATTGATTTTGCTTCACAGGCAGGCCTGATGACTGGCACAGGCTGGATATTAAGGTGGCTGCTATTGCTTTTTGAAGGGCTGTTCAATGCCTCTCAGAGGCATTTGTGCTCTAACACAGGATAAATAGCTTTAGTCACTTTGATCTTCTGCCCTACCCCTCAAAAAACCCACCCCCTTAAGCAGATACCCCCAACACCAACCATCTAGTCGGTTTTAGTGGAATCATCACAATGACATGTTTCATGTCTTAATTTACTGGGCATAACATAGAATTAATCCACATAGGCCAGTCGGTACAGTATATGGTTTTTCCAAAACTCAGTCCATGGAAGCAGTTGTTTGAAATGTGTTGGTGATCTTCCCGGATAATGAGATAATGTAGCTTATTTGAATTAATAACTAAAAGAAAATTACTGTTCAGAATTTCCTGTGCATGATTCATGTTTAGAATCTTCCAAAAAATGGACCCCATCCTTACATTTGTGATTATGTTCAAATTTGAGTCTAATGAAAATTCTACCGCAATCTTGTGCTTCGAATCATATTGAAAAACATGCACATGCTCAACCGCTCAACTAAAATGGAACAGGTCAATTTTCCCCTCAGCGCCTTGACTAACTGCTAGGTTCCACTTGTGGTTAAGATTTAGCCGCACTTCACTATGCCTGCATTATCTCCAGTCTAAAGGATAGTGGGCACGATTGCATGAATTTGCTCGGATGTGACAGTCAGGGGTAGATGTGGAGTGTGTCGGTGAGTGGGGTGAGCGCTGTGGAATAATGAGTTCATCGGAAGAAACCCTCTTTCAACATGCACATGCATTCTAGCTTGCATGCTAAAAGAAGCTATTGGTGCAATACGCTTGAAATAAGCAGAAAGAGTAGTTTTTCCTCTGAAAGGGGAAAAAAGGGGCCCAGATTACACCTTTCAATTGCTCTTGGCTGGTCCAAATATCTGAAAAAATATATGCTAATCCCCTTTACACATAAGCGTAGGCTAAGTTGAATATTTTAAAACACATCCACCTAGCTTTGAGTATTCTGTGAGTCACCTATATCAAGCTTTGCTTGAAATACCATTTCTAGCAGACTATCAACATTTGCAGGAGAATTACCAGCTACTTTTGGCGTAGCAGAAATTAAGTATCTCAAGACATATCATGGCATCTGCTCTGTGAATGTAGCATTTCAAACCGAGTGTTAAATTAGCGTTAGCTTTAGCAGTTACATTTAGGGGGGGAAATAAGGTATCTTAACGTTTCCAAACCCCGTCGAAGCAATTTGACTTCAATTAATATTTCAAGCTAGCAGGTTCCCAGACAGAGGACGGCAGCTAAAAGGAACATCTTTCAACCACTGATTTTCTCGTCATTCTCAGCCTCAACATGCACGTAATCGCACGCGCAGCGGTCGGGAATTCATTTCAGTCCGTCTGTGCAAGCGGACCACCAAAGGTTACTGTTGAACACAAGAAGTAAAGGTCAGAAATCATGTTTAGTTTTCCTCCAGCTGCGAGGTAATTCCAGCCAGCAGATTGTGTCCCTGCCGAGGCAAGGCAGAGGAGCCTAGCGCAGAAGGGCGAGCAGGCACAAGGTTATCCAGTCAGTACTGCCGCCACAGCCCCTTTGCTGTCACCCCTAATAAGAACTGCTCCCTTATCACTGCTACAATCACCTTGAGAAACAAACTCTGCTTGCGAAAGGCTTGGACAAAGGTGACAGGGTTTCAGCCTGCCATTCTCATAATGGTTTATCTGCTTCTATCAAGCAGGAAGACTGAAGATAGGTTGACGAAACTTGTTTTCTTCCATCTCAGACTAAAGAGTTTGGAAAATACAAGTCAGATTGAATAGCTTAGATGTTGCTATTTGTGTTTTTTCTCTTTCTAAGACTCGTATCACACCTACCATTAACCCTTCAATAGAAACACTGGTGTTGCCTTCATGTTGTTTAAAACAACAGTTTACTATTGAAGCCCGTTTCTACTGCTAAATAAAAAAATTTTAAAAGGTTATTTCGAGTTTTTCTGTTACTATTCAGATTTTTTTTTTCTCAGAAGTGTGTGATATAAATTCACATTGTGAGTTAAAATGTTCGCTTCTGAGGGGGGAAAAAGACTGATGTTCTTAAAATTCTTAGAACAATTCTGACTTAACAACTCGCAATTGCTATATACAAACTCGAATTGACATTTTAATTTTGAAAAAAAAAAAAGTCAGAATTGTGAGATCCCAACACATTTTTCATTCAGTGGCAGAAATGGGCTTCCATAGTTCACACATTCCTGTATATATATGTATATATATATATTTATTTATATTCAGAATTACTCACCATCATGTGCTTAAACCTGCTTCCCCTGCGTAACACAAAAGGAAATATTTGGAAAGTTGTATTTTACACAAAATAGTTATGATTGGTTGCCGATTGTGTCATAAGTGATTGCGTTTTACTAAATTTGACGTTGCACGTTTAAAAGTCAGGTGGATTCTGATTGGCTGTTAATGTTTTTATTTGGTCATTAGCTGGAAAAATTTTGAAAGTCATTCCATTAAAATAGTTCCTCTGTCATGCTGTTGCTGTGGTGGGGATATCCCTGTTCTAATAAAATTAGAACATTAAAACTTAATAGTCATTATTTTTACAGTGTATTTTTGGTATGAAGATCCTCTGTACTACTTTTTTGATTTATACTGGCCCCATCCATTGTGTGGAAAAGGGCAGCACAAACATAAGACTAAACATCTCCTTTTGTGATATTCGAAATAAAGACAAGTCTACAAGCTGGGAAAGACATGAGGGTGAATAAATGCTGGCTTATTTTTATGACATTGATTTAGTGTTATTTCAGCCATATTTTACTGCATCTGTTGCATCTGATTACTGGAGAACATTGTTCTTACATGTCATGTAAACTCCCTTTTATTGG
This sequence comes from Enteromius afrohamiltoni, assembly GCA_034779775.1. NCBI lineage: Eukaryota > Metazoa > Chordata > Actinopteri > Cypriniformes > Cyprinidae > Enteromius > Enteromius afrohamiltoni. The sequence goes on along the minus strand of JAUYWG010000060.1, from coordinate 6,924,764 downwards.
GCGGCTGTTGCTAAGTGGGCCAATGTGGTGGCTGATTGCATGGGCTCTAAAGCGAGCTCTTGAGGTGTTCTGATTGGTCGGACAGGTCAAAAAGAGCAGAGCCAAATCACTGCAATCACCAGGCTGCTGCCTCTCTCAGCACTAATGACAGTCCTTCATATGCAGCCATCTCATTAAAGCTATCATGTTCTTCAGTGTCACACATACTCATGCACACACACATCGCATGTGTTCGGGACACATGAGGACATATTTCATCTTACATGTGTGAGCATGCCACAAAAAACTGTCAGTCTAACCTTCTTACACATGAAGGACAATATAGATTGTGGATCCACTTTACACACACATACACACATTCACACACACACACACACACACACACACGTGTTTATACTGTACAAACTGTATGTGACATCTAAAATTTTCTATGCCCTAACCATAAAAACCTTTCAGCATTTTTAATTTAATTAAGGTATATTTATATGTTTATCAAACTACTTTTCTCATGGGTGCAATTGGCTTTGCCCCGTGTAAATTTAACGATTCTTGTGGTTGCATTTATCCCCACAATGTAGGTAAAACCTGACCTAGACACAAAATTGAGAAGCGTTCGTTGTATTAACCACATAACAGACACAGTAATGGCAACAAAAGTTGACACAGGTCAGAGTAGTGCGCTGGAATGTCCGAAAAGCCCAGATGGGGCGAGCCAGAGCTGGGCGCTGTGCGGGGAGAGCAGCTCCTTCAGCAGATGGGAGGAGATTACGACAGACTACATCCAAAACTGCTCTGAGACCCAGCTCATCCTAACACACTTCCTGTGAGTCTTACATCACACACGCAGACACACTTTTTGGCAGGCCTGAAAATACCTCAAGGTTTTTCCGTGGCAAGTGAGCAAACTCAGCCTGATGAATATTACATGTAAAATCCAAGGAGGGATTACAGCACAAGCATCTTTAGACGTAATACGAGTCAGAATTCAGATTTAGTTGGCGTGTTGCTTTTATAAACCCCAGTGTTTGCCTTTGTTCCGTTTGTACACGATTTGCAGTCTTTTTTCACACCTTGAGATGATGTCACACTGTATACAAACTAGGCAATATATTGAATAACTATACACAATATTTTCACTATTATTATGCTGGCCATTAGCTTTCCTTAAAACTTTTCGTTAGATTATAACTATAGACATGCATGCGTTTGTATTTACACATAATAAATATGCACAGTACACACACATAATGTGAACCAAAACTGCACTAGTATATGCATAACTGTGTTAATTTGATATATTATTGATTATTGTTGTTATTATTAATATAATTATATTATTACATGTTTATTTATTTCACAAGATTTTTATTATTACTATTTATCATGGTACATGTTATAAATCTAGTTTGCTACAGTTGGATATGTGGCTAAAATTATAGTCATTTTGAATAAATATTGCAACACATTTCAAATACCACGAATAACAACTTTAAACATTAGTGTATTTTTTTCCCGCCTTGCACTGTGATCAGAATGCGTAAGTTCATCATGGTATAATCACTAACTACCAACCACGAAAGCCCCACATGCTAGAAACATCATGTATGTATATATTTACATTCTTGCATATTTACATACATAAGGTTTTTTTTGTAAGAGCCCAGTCATTTCGAATAAACAAACAACCTTGTATCTGAGATTTCAAACATAGTCTGAGAGGCCGTCCAATCATTTTTTTTCCTTTAGTTAGAAAAAAAGCCTCTGAAAAAATCTTAAGGAAGTTAAACTAAGATATGCGACAGTTCAGACAAAGTCAAACAACAGCATATGCTGTTTTGTCCTCATGTGCAGTCGTACGGTGTATATAAATATATCGTTAGTAACAATTAATCTCCCATCATTTCTGGAATTGGCACCGGTCCCACTGCTATAATGTGATTCATCAGCATCTTCAAACTGAGCTCTAGGGAATTGACGCCTGCCGCTCTTCTGTGCTGTTTTATGCCACAATTGTTCGTTCACAGGGAGCTTGATTGACAGGTGATCTGACCAATCAGAATGCAGATAATATCTGCCACCATCTTGTCCGACAGCTCTGTTGAAAGCAACGCCGTTTACCGTTTTTGAATCCATTCAGCCAATCTTCGGTTGTAGAAAATATCGGCGCAACTTTTAGATGCTAACGGTCTAATCAGATTCAATGATCTATGCTAAGCTGTTGCACTGATCGCCTGTCAATCAAGCTCTCTAGTCAATTACGAAATCCTTGGTCCGATTCTTCTAACTAAAGGGTGAAAATGTCTTGATGGGACTGCCCTATGTACCCCCCCCCGATTTGTCAGCGAGACTAGACGCGTATCATTTACAGGTCCATTATTTATGATTCTCACCACACCTCCAAAAATACCCCAGCAGCAGACAGACACCAGACCTTGGCAGATACACTTGGGTACTGCGGGGACTCCAGGAGCAATGCACCATTAAAGAGAACCCATGCTGCTTCAGAGGGCACAGCAAAAAGCCTTTAAACGACGACTGCTCGCTAGAACCGAGAGCTGTGTGTGTGTGTGTGTGTCATGTTGTCCGGCATGGGCTGCTGATTACCTCGCCAGGCAAGGCAAATGAGAGTGCAGGTAATGGAGAAAGAAGTGCTCACTAGTCGGTTGTAAAAGCCTCGCAGTTAGAAGATCTGTAACCTTTGCTGTGAAGCGTGAACAAAACGTCCAGCACATTAGCATCGATAACTGTGCTCTTGCATTATGTACCTGTGGATTTTCTAATACTGGCATGCTGTGAAGAGAGTTTGTCACAATTACCGGGCCTCAACAGTGAGGATTTTTATAGTTGACACGGTTGGGCCAGTAATTCAGGTTTATTACCTGTTTTAAAAGTATTTTCAGTGGAATCAAATAAAAAAAGTATTTTATTTCTATCAACACATACAGTATAATTTAATTATTCTATTTGTATTATACTTATACGTTATTATAGAGGATTTTTTACTATAATTACTTTTTTTGTCTGTAGTTCTGTGTTTTTGTTCTGTTGTAGTATGGCATCAAAATGCATACATTTTATTTTTAGCAATATATTGTTTTGGTATTTTAATTAATCTATCTGTCTATTATGCCATTGTTTTAAAATCAAACCCCAAGTTATTTGAGTTTTTAAAAAATGGATTCATTATCAGTGTATACACACTATTATTTATTTATTAATTGATTTATCTATACCATTATTGATTATGATGATGATGATGATGATGATAATAATAATAATAATGACAATAGCATTTTATAATGTATTTTTATGTTTTTATTAAAACCTGATATTTTTATTAATACATTTTTATATATTTATCAACATAATTCTTCACATTTATATTTTTATCAATTAATTTATTAATTATTTGATATACTTTT
>JAUYWG010000060.1:6889037-6916783 GCA_034779775.1 Enteromius afrohamiltoni | reverse complement strand
TCATTTGTCTAAACAAGATGTCCAGGACCTCCAGCAGAAATATAGACCCACAACATCAAAAATACAGCAATATATTTTTTATCCCTGTGTTCACCAAACCCTTAAACCCTTAAATTTCTTACCTCAAATATATTAAAAATTCATTCTTGATTAGTATTATGCATTGATGAGATCTTCATGTGGATAACTTTAAAAGTGATTTTCTCAGCATTTTGATTTTTCTGTACCCTCAGATTCCAGATGTTCATATAGTTGTTTCTCGGTCAAATCCCAATTTCTATCCATCCAACATCATACATCAATGGGAAGCTTATTTATTCAGCTTTCAGATCATGTATAAATCTCAATTTTGGAAAAGTAACACTTACGACTGGTTTTGTTGCTCAGGGTCACATTTTATGTTGATTCTAAATTCTTAATCATTTCCCTGATGGTGGAAATGGTCATGTTCACTGCTCTAGCTCTTTTCTTAAAGCCACTTCACTAATTTGTAAAGCTTAATTATCTTTTGCAGCATATAAGAAATATATTCTTTGGTTTTTCTCATTGTGTTGGTGATTAAGGGATTTTGAACTTTGCTTTTCCTTCCTATATATATTTCTGTTAAACAGAAAACCAGGGCTGTATATTTTCATGTTCATAAACTTGAATAGAAATATACTTCAGAGATTCAAGCATTGGAGAAAAACATTTATTTCACAATGAGATTTTCTCCCCATTTCAGTTGTTTTAATTCAATTAGAATTTTGTGATTTTCTTTTTAATGAAATATCAAAAAGATAAACAATTCAGATTTATCAGAGTTGTATTGTATTAGTAAAACAGTTGAGTCATTTTTCTCACCTTAAATATGTATATGCCACATAAATAGCTTGTAAAGCTGGTATGGCAATGAATTTAAATACAGCAACAACTTAATTTTTACATTTCACTAGCATGTATGCTAGCTAGCCTGGGTTTTTGTCCACCTATCAGAAGCCTGTTTGGAAACAGGAGATGTTGGCATGCTCTGGAGGAAACCAGCTGGATTAGGTGTGCCAGACATGCCACAAAACAGCTTTCTGGCACAAACCTGTGCCAACCTGAGATTGGCACGGGCGCAGATACACTTACAAGTCTCGTGTTAACATGGCAAATACACAGATGAAGAGCCTTTAAGACCATCTGTAAGGTTTAAACGTCAAACAGGGTCATAAGCAAAGCTCAGATGATGCATTTTAGCCTGTTTTATGATTCGAAAGTGCACAGTAAATGAATTCGAAAACACTTGCGATGATAAATGCATCTGAAAACAAACTCTTATTTTGTTAGGCGCGCTTATTTGTTTCAATTTATCAGACTGGCATTAATTATGATTTCCTCGTATTTCTGTTCCCCGGCGATTTCTTTAAGCAAATAAAAAAGTCATCAGGCAAAGCATGAAACTATCGCTGCCCATAAAAACAGTCTCACCTTGCTGGTGAAATCTAAAGTGCGTCTCTAACTGGTGTGAAAGCACTGCCAGTCAGCTGCAAATTAGCACATTTAAAGCACACTCGCCATTGGCCCAAACATTTCCGAAGGCACTCTGCTTATCAGAAGCCTGTACGTGACTTGCATGATTTGTTAGTTCAACAAAAGGAAGTTCAGTAGGGCGACTGTACTTATGCAGCTGCACTGTGAAGGTAAAATAAGAGCTTTATGTAAAAAAATACCAACATCGGTTTTAGTTGAAATCATATTTTTACATGTGAAATGAATCCTTTTGTGTAGTATCATTTCTTCAAATTCACTGTATGTTAAAAAAAAACAAAAAAACACATCTTAATCCAGCTTAAGATGATGTCTTGTCTGAGTCTAGTCTGTTAGCTGATTTGAAAGGGTTTTTGAGGACTGGTCAGGCTGGGAGACCGGCTAAAAGCAGCTAAGAACTGCAAAACAAGGCTGGCTGACTGGTTTGCTTTTTTTTTTTCGTGAAGATGGATCAGGATACTTTTACATTTTTTTTGTGTTTTTTTTTTAAGTGGTACATAAAATTTATTATATTTACATACATTAATGATGCAATACAGCGTGTTACAATAAAGTTACAGAAAATATTTTATGCATAGGAGGACCAAGTCAACTACCAATGAGAGTGAAATCAATAAAGCAGAAAATTGTGGTATTTTAAGTGAATTATGTGCTATATACAGGCCTGTATTATCTTGATGACATAATGTTAATTTCGCAATAGCTGCAACCGTTAATGCTTTGAATTGACATTTTCCCACCCATTTTCCCACCACTCACCCTCATGTCGTTCCAGTTTGTATGATTGACTTTCTTCTAAGTAACAAAAAATAAGATAATTCGAAAAATGTCTGTGTTTTTTGTTAACACGGTAAAAGTCAATGGGGTGCAAATACTTTTGTTTTGGGCCCATTAACTTCCATTGTAACGACGCACCCTGATTCGGTTGAAAATTACTAATAATATGTGACTCTTTAAGTCAGTTGACATGTTTAAAAAACATAATACGGATGGAGGTGTTTTATTTTTTTATTTATTTATTTTTTTTTAACAGCTGATATTCAGTCTGCTAGTGTGAATGATATTGTTGTCTTTATAGATATCTTTATAGTTATCGTTCTTGGTGTGAACTGGCCTTAAGCCTTGGATTGTTTATATGAAGAGTTTGTTGATATAAAGAGATGTCTTTTATTTTCTTTATTCATTTGATTTGAAATTTGTTTTAAAATTTCAGTTATAAAACAGATCCTTGATTCTGATTGGTGGAGCTTTTACAAAGCTATTGTAAATTACTTTACAACTTCTTTGTTTGAAAATTTTCAAATGAGTTTTTTTTTTACTTTTAGCTTAACTTTCTTTTTGTAATTTGTCTTAAATCTAATTTCTCATACTGTTATTGTGAATTGCATCGAGAATTGTATCGTTGCATCTAAAAACTGTTGAAAAATTCTTCTGTATCGGTTCTTTTATGTTCCATCGAAGAAAGAAACGGCTTTTCAACAACTTTAAAATGAGTGAATCTATCGACAAGAACGTGACCAAAAAGTTCAGTGGCCTGACAACTTCCAACAACAAAATTGGCGTCAATGTGTTTTACCAGTTTCGTACGCTCCATATTGTAACCTAACAAAGCTAAAGTGCAGTCTCTCTGGGGGTGGGCTGTGCTTTTTATTTCAGAATGCGTCACCCCCTGTTTGTAAAGACCCCAGTGTTTCTGGTCCCCAGTGTCCCCATTACAGCCTGCTTGGCATTCTGGGAGGAATAAATTGATTGGACGGGCTTTTGGTGGGCTTAGCCACCATGCTGGCACAATACAACAGATCGGCAGTTCATTCAGGTGGGATCACAGCCAGCGGCGCAGCTCGACAGACGCCCAGAGAGGAATGGTGTGGGGCGGCAGCTGTCTGCCCATAGGGAACCGGTGGATTCAGACCTCCTGGTCATTAGTGGGAGACACAGTGAGTGAAGCAACATGCTGCGGAAGAATGACACATCTGCAAACAGCTGCGAACCCTTGGTGAAGCTTCTCTTCCAATTGTTTGCGCCTAGCCAGACGCTACTTTGAGCATTGGTAGTTAGCCATGTTGTTTTTGTTCACTTGGTGAGAAGAGAAAACCACTGAAACTAAAGAAAAATTTGGAGAACCGGCTCTTTCTGAAAATATACCTCATGACTTTTTTTAAAAGCATAAGAAGCACTGTTTATTTACTTAGTTTTAGTAATATGTTTGATAAACTACTCAGTTAGTGGATTCTAATCCGTCTTAACTGTATCAGAGGTCTTAACCTTAAAGCTTACAATGCCTGAATTTTTATATTGTGAAACTGATATTCAATGTTGTAAACGTTGAATAAAATATTTAAATCATCAAACATGTATTTAATTAATAATCTTATTAAGGTCAAGATTAATGATAATATTGCTTTTTAAGTAACTTTTTTTTTTTTTTTTCAGTGTATTAGCTAATTTTGCATTTTGTGTCTGGATTGGATTGACCTTTGTGTGTTTTTTTTTTTTTTTAGTTATTTAAAAAAGTATTAAATATAATATTTAGATTTGTATTTATTTTTTGCTAGTAATTGAGACTAAGCTTTAATTTAACTCATTTAAATTTTTGGTAATTGTGTTGAAAACCTAAATATTAAAACAATTCATAAATAAAACAAGATTCTTTTTTTAAAGGATAAGTTCATACTTTCCTTAACAATTTATTGAAAAAAAAAATCATTAAACAAATAAAAATAAATGTAATGATAATAACAATTTTTATGTTTATAATATCCTAAACTGGATTTGCATATAATTCTACTATTCATTTTCAGGCCCTATTTTGTACCCTATTCATAGAAAGTGGCAACCTCATTTATTGGATGAAATCGCTGATTAGCTCGCGTAAACTTGTATGATTTGGTTGCTCGCGCTTTGCCATTTAGAGTAAATATTACCAGGCAATTATTATAATCAGGAGCTAAAGGACAATTAGAGACCTAACCTCAAATTTAAGGACACTGAATATGCAAACCAGTCTAGCGTCTACCAAGAGAACAGTACTTGGCAACCCGACAGAAGACCCAAGGCTTTTGCATGGGCTAGAAGCTAAATTAACCCATCCTAGCTGTCTTTTTCACTTTAGCACAGTTCATATATTGCCTCAGACAGTCGAGCACATCACACATCTGATGTGTTTTCTTTGTGGTGAAAAGCTGCCCCTTTCACTAATGGCTTGCATTCAGTGTATACTCTCATTAAAAATATTCTTATGGCCATAATCATCTGCTGTGTTTATAGACACATGAAAAAGCAAGATTTAGTCATTTAAAAAAAAAATTAATACACTACCAAATAGAGCAAATTGTTTGTGGCTGCTAATGGGTTGTACAGCGAGCGCTCAGTGTTTATAGGCCCAATGAGTTTACAACTCAACATGGGACTCACTTAGATCAACGTGATCTTTTCAACCTCGCTCTTCTATATATTCGTCCCCTCATCAGCCCCCACCACCCTCCCAAAATGCATTCAGAGCTTTTGCAAGCATTGTTAAATAGGACTGATGGAAGCGGCCTGACCATTATTCACCGTGTCGCCTGGTTAATTTGTGTGCTCTTACAAGTACAAAGATGTCAGGATGGAACGGCGTGCTTTACCTTGGCTTCCCGTGGGACCATTAATCCTTTGGCTTCTGTCATCTCCTCCAAGCCTCGCTTGCCTTCGGTGCTGCCAGGAAACTGCTGTTTGGGCCCTTTTCCATCCACTCTCTCGGCTATATTTATTCTTTGTTCCAGTCAGCTGTCATCAGCCGAGGAGAATAAGCGTAATGTAATAAACGATGCTTTTGTGATGAAATAACAGGTGAAGCTGGTAACAGTTCTAGTCAAACATTAGGAGCTCACATGGGACGCAATAATAATATGGAGGGGACTTAAGAGGTTTTAACGATCCGCTTGGAAGGTTTGATGGAGTGTTTAACGTAAGTAGGTGGTGTTTGTTATGAAATATTTGGGTTGTAATATGATTTGATGCTTTTTAGCATCCATATTTGTCAGTACTATAAATTTTTCTTCAAAAACTGTAAAAAGTTACCAATAGAGAATTTGGGAGGACTGTGATACAAGCTTAAACGTTTCACGTATTCTATCATAGTGTTTTTCGGTTACACTTCATTTTTAGATTACCATGTTAAAGTGTAATTAACCCTCTGGGGTCTGAGGTGATTTTGGGGCCCTTGAGATGTTTGGACATGCTCTGATATTTGTGCTTTTTTCAGCTACTTATAACATATTATTGACCAACCTGTATTTTTTTTGTAATCAGCACAAACTGTTCTACAATAGTATGTGACCAAAATGAATTTACATGTTTGCATTTTTTAGGGAAAAAAATATATTATGCGTTGTTAGTAAGTTTTGTGAAAATAAAACTAGCTGAAATAAGGCCATTTAACGCATACTGCACAAGACTTTTAAGCAACCAGTGTATTAGGCTAGAATATTTACTTCACAATGATTTGAAAATCAAAACCACTTACATTTTCAGAGAAAACAATATAGTGTTTTAAATTTTAAAAGACGTGTTTTGAGACTGAAAGCCTGTATGCGGGGGTTAGAATGGTCATTAATATTCAGTGATTCTCATATGAAGAGACAAAGACACCTCCCCTAATGGCTCATTAATGACTGTGACAGGTAAGGCAGGTAACAATAAATGTGAGTAGATGTGAGAAAAAAATGTTTTTTTAAATGATATGTATTTTATTTAAAGCACAGTATAATTAAAATATACATAATCAAGGTCAAAGACACATTATTGAGCACACTAGTCTAACTACAGAGATGTTAACAATGTCAATCCTGAAAATACATTCTGTTCAACAAGTGAAACCTATACATAATACCTCATATTTACAGAGTTGTATTTATTAAAGGGTTAGCTCACCCGAAAATGAAAATTCTGTCGTTAATTACTCACCCTTATGTCGTTCCAAACACGTGAGACATTCATTCATCTTCAGAACACAGATATTTTTAGGCATCAACACAACTGAAATGTTTCCAGGTCCAGAAATGTTGCAAACACATTGATACTGTAAAACAGTATGTGACATCAGTAGGTGAAATTCAGTTTTTCAACCCTACGAGAATAGTTTTTTTTTTTTTTGCGCTAAGAAAACAAACATATATAACGTAATTTACATTCTTCTCTCTTGAGTCGCATCTTCCACCAGATTAGATTTATAGTTTATCTTCATAGTTTATTCTTAAAACTAATGTAAAACAAAACACAATCACATTTTATACAATGCAGAAATTACTTTGAATGTATGTTTTTCTAAAATTAATAAATTAAAAAAACAATTAAATAATAAATTTTTGTGTGCTTTATACTTTAAACTTTAAAATGTAATTTGCTTTGTTTAAGAGTGAAATATAATCTTAAATGGCCAAAAAAACATTTTACCTGTTTGAATTTGACTGGATTGTGAAAAACGGTCTTTATATTACAGGTGGTTGTAGGGAAAGGGTTCAAAAATGAAGTGTGACGTCAAGTTATTTAGGAGGCGGAGCACGTATAAAACTTTTTTTTTCCTGAGTAAACGGCACCAATTAATTATTCAGAATATTCCCAGGAAAGCTTATTAAGAATTTAAGTAGACTTTTTCTATGATATTAACTTTCTGTATATCAACAAGTATTTGATGTCAAATAATTGTCCCGGATGTAATAGTGAACCATACAGAGGCTTGACCTGGCATTTCCGCGAGGCTGTAGGTTTTCGGCAATGGGGAGGTGGCTGGTTCTACATACTGATCCCGGGGCTTTGGCCTTGGCCTGTTGATAAGTTGCGATGTGAGCACGAACGGAGGAAGGTTGGGGAGGGTGTGGGGGGAGAGAAACAGGGGAGTGAGATAAATGTGATTGGATCGCTGGCCGACCGCAGCCTCTCCCATCTGTCTCAGAGTCTGCCATCCCATCTCGCAGGCGGCAGGAGGTAATTGGGTTCATTGTTCTCACCGCAGGATCCCCTGGATTGAAAGCTTCATTATCTGGATAACCATGAATGTAAATGAGCCCCACGTATGCAGCCCGGATAATGGGGAAAAAATAGATCATTGCCCACAAACACAGGCCCCACCCCCCAACTTTTTCAACAAACACATCCTCCTCGTACAAAGCCCCAACCCTCTTGGTGTTCATCTTTGCCGTTTATGGGCAAGTATAGTCTTTATAAAGTGTCATCTGAGGAATCGACCCTCTTTTCTTCTCATTTTAAAAGAATCTTAAAATAAGTTGCATCCTTTCGAACAAATCCATTGTTTTAACAATTTTTTGATCATTCTTTTCCGTTACAAAACAATTCATGAATACTGAAAAAAAAAACTGCAATATATTGTACATGACAGTATAAAACTCACAGGGTGGAATGGGACATACCTAAGCCAGTCTCAATCCCACAGTCCCATGGGAACGACTTATTTTTATATGTTACTGTATGTTGATATTTCTCCCACCAGCTGGCTCGACAATCACCAGCTCTGGCACCTAAAAGCCTTCTTATGTTGAGAGAGTTCTGCGTTGAGGGAAATCTGCTGTCTTTTTTACCCGATCACTCCATTTTGAACCATGAACCCGTATCACCGGATAATAGCAAACACAGCGCATGTAAAAATGCAGTTGTCAGCTAGTAACTATTTCATAAGAGCGGAGGTATATCGGACCCATTTCACCGGCTGCCATGCCTCGTTCTGCATTTCACTTATGGGTGCACTCTGAGGTGGCCGGCAAATCCGCTCTATATATACGGGCGACAAAAATATGCCCGCTGTACTTCTCCAGCATCCATTGCATTATTCATGCAAAACCAACACGCACACTGGAGAGCACGCGCAAACATTGTAATTATGTACAGGCCTGGGGAAGTGTCTGGAGATACTTTGACAAGCAGGTCACCGCTGATCAGCCCCTTTCCTCAAAAGAACGGTCTGCAGATGAAGAACACTCCCCACTATCAAACCACCTCTCTATGGGCTAAATAAACACAAAGTACACACTGGAACGAGCCGCTCTCAGATCCTCTAGCAAATCCATCAATTAGCCGCAGATGTGATCTGCATAGGAGATTACAGCAATTTAAGAATGTTGGGAGAAAAGGGCCTAATCCCGTCTCCGAAGGGTGTACCGCTTTTTTTTTCTTCAATTTTTTCTCCAGTGAGAACAGAGATCTGAGGCTTATGGGGGAGGGGTGGAAACTTTAGCACGTGTTACCTTAAGCATTCATTTGATAAGAGGATTTCGAGAGTGCCAATCCAAAAATGGCAACCAACCAACCAAACAGATGAATAAACAGAGACAAAAGAAACAGGTAATCCCGAGCTAAGGGAGACCATTAAAGTGTATGAGGTAAGCAATATAGAAAGTGCTAATGCTAATGGGGAGACAATATCTGATCTTGCATGGCCGTGGTCAGCTCTATTCTTATGAAGGACACAATGTTTATTTAGAGCTAGGAGCAACCCGCTTACCTGCTCCTGAAGAATCGCTTCTTTTTGGCGTCTTTGATGGGATACTAATAACTAGGAATGGTTATATGGTTATGTAAGATTTCAGCGTAAAGTAACCGATGTAGATGACAGGATTTCTAAACTATGATTTCGGCATGTTGAAAACGCAGTTGGAATCGCAGAATCCAGTAAAAATATAAATAGAATTCAAGGTATAATGTGGAATGTTATGGAATTTCCTACATTTTGGATGGATACATCAAAACTAGGTCAGTACACTTAAATCAAAATAATGACGTAATGGATCAGTGTCTGTGAATATTACGCTGCAAAACCATTTAAATATGAATCCTGCATGTACTGTGTCTGTTTGATTGAATGGCGCAGATGCATGGTTTTATATACTACAGACATACTGAAGTGCTTGTGATGCTCAGTGTTTTTTCTGCTTTCGCCGCCTTAATATATGAGTACAGGAACAGATGAACATAATCTCTAGAACTGCTCTGAGATTTTTATTTCATTTAACTATCGTCATGTAATACACAAACAAAAGCCTGAAGGACTTCAAAGCAACCCGCCAAAATAAAAGTTTGGTTCAACTTGAGGAAACTGTGACTGAAGTATTGCTTAATGTAATGGTGGTACAATTACTAAAATTGTTATTAAAACATTATTTGTAAAGGAATATTTACCAGGAAAATTATTTACTAGAATTTATTTAGCAGACAAATATCAATACATGACACAGCATTTCTAAATAAAAAAATAAATGAATGAATAATATAAAATATATATATTTTTAAACATAAAGACAAATCGGATTCATCAAAAAATCTAAATGATAGGTTATAGGTTGATTATTTATATTTAATAAAACCATTAAGATTTTTGAGGGGAAAAAGGCACATTTCATAGCCTTAAAAATGTTACACTTTTAATAAATTGCTGTTTAATTTTGTTTCATAAGTTTCATGATTTAAATTAATTAGACATGTTTTTTTAATTAAAAATAAATAAATAAATAAATCAGTCTAGGGAGAAAAAAAAACTGAATTTGGGAGAATGAAAAACTATTTTAGGGTGCTAGGTTGCACTCCTGAAGAATCATTTCTTATGGTTGAAATGCTGATGTAATGAGACCCCATAAAGCTGAAATTTACCCTAGTGTATATCCACACCCTTGCTAAACGTGGAAATGCATCTTCATCTTGCACACTAGATAGTTTTTTTGGGGGGTACAAACCTTTTGTAAATGTGAAAAGTCATCACTGGAAAGGAAAGAATGAGCTTTTGACTACAGAACCAATGTTGCAATGATATATAAGCAAAAATGCTGCTCTTTTGTTTGGCACACAGACTGCTAAGTCTGTTCCTTGGCTTTTGTTGACTTAAGAGAAAAGAGTGTATAAAAATGGATGAATCCAGACTGGCTGCATCGCTAATGTCATGACTTCAGCTTGGCAGATGGCAGGAACAGTTAGGGATCTCATTAGACCAACCAAGCGGAGGATGCATCGTTGCAAAAGCTTTCATTAAAGTTCCATGGCTGGAATAGTATGCCGCCTTAGTATCGGTCAAAGTCAAGATAGGAGAAACAAGTGTTGCTTAGGGTTTGTGGGACATAAATGCACGAAACTGTGATGATAGCTGCACCACTGTAATAAATATTCAGGTCCCTGCTGAGCATGCTAAAGGGGATTGAAAAGGTTTAGGGAACATTTCGAACATTTTGCTTTGTAATTAACTGAAATTTGTTCAGCGCTAATGCAGTGTGATATGTGGGAATATGAAGGGGGAGAAAAAAAAACAACATTTCCTTGAAAGGGCACGCTTATCGATGGACCGAGTCTGTGTGTGCACGCCTGTGGGAGGAATTAGCTACTCCTTCATGTTGGTATTTATTTAATTTTGTATTATCTTTAATGACATGAAAGCTAAATGGACCCTATTCTAAATGGATGAACAGAATGACTTAATTTAGCAGCCCCAAGTCAATATGAATATGTTAGGACAGTTTATTATTGTTTGGATGCAGTAGAAGTAATTATATTTATGGCTCAGTAATATTGTGCTATTTGCGTTATTTTAAGTTACAATTGGTGCTTTCGGCACAAATTTAATGAGTATTTATTTGACAGTGGACTAGTAATACAGCGACAGTTCAAGTGTAGGTTTGGTTATACAGCTTTCTGGCCTCATCATTGCTAATCACATGGTGTATGTTTGACTTCGCAAAAATCAAATATGTACACATACTGTTCACGTGTTGTTCAGAGTCTTGATCTGTTTCAGCCCAAGCTCTGCTCTGCTTTGAAGCAGCAACTCTTTGGATTCCAGGCTACTGATCGACGCCGTTGCAAAGTAATCGTCAGGTCTATTATGTGAGGCGATTTTCCCATAGCACCTCTGGGTGATTGCAGCGCGCAGGCAGGAGAGGAGGAGGCTGGAATGAAATTCACATGGTGCCTGAGCCCTGAAAGCCAAACTATTTACAGGGAGCAGCAGCCTCAGAACCCGCGTTTTCGCCTCCGGGTGCAAACTACTTGAAAGTAAGCAGTGGGTCTCTTTGATGTTTGCTCCAAATCTAAACGCGTTTTAAGTGTTGCTGCCCATGAGTCAAGGACAAGTCTAAATTGTCTCATGGTAAGGAGGAATACTGGGTCGGAGCCTTTGATTTAAATATCAAATATTTCTTTTAGGCCAGTATCAGAAACGTCTCCGTGAAGCGCATCTGCTCTGAGATCTTAATTATGCACATGAGCAATGGATGTTGTCTTGAGTGGCGAAAGGTCTGTGACTGTTCATTGATGAGCAAGCACAGCAGGGTTCATTTCAAGAATGGGGATTATTAGAGGTACAGGGAAGCAAAATCTCGAGCATGCTCAACTTGCTTAACAGGGTGGATGCCGTGAAAGGAAGTGTTTCAAAAACCAATCAGGAGAAGGCTCTCACAGCTGTCTCTATGGGCTGTTTGGTTTGGGTCTTAGAGTGTGTTCTCAACTGCATTCTGCTGCCGTATCCCAGCAACAGTTATTCTTTACAGTTTCTCTGGTATCGAATAGCGTGCCTCTCAAGGCTAAGACGCTGGCGATTAGTAACAGTAGGGATCTGCCAGATGCAAGCATGCACACACATGTACTCACTCTCAAGTCTACTTTAACACGTTCTTGCACTCTGTTATGCAGAAAGGGCATCTTGGGGAATACAAACTCTTCAAGTTAGTTTCCAAGACCTAGAGTAGTTGTACAGAGGGAGAGGATAAGAAAGGCATTCTGCAGCCAAAGACACTCTTACTCTTGAGTCATAGTAGACAGCTCTCCAAACCTCAGACTAGAGAAGGTCTGGTAACTCTATAGTAAGGTTGCCGGCAACTTTAGAAAGATCGAGCAATAAAGATACACAAAATAAATAACACTGCACAATCCAGAGGCTTTCATTTCCTTTTTCTCAGACTCTTTTATTTTTATTTGTTTTATAAAAGGAAGCAAATCCCAAGCCTTTCATGCTTTAGAAGTTTGGCCCTTCTGCTTTTCGCTCCCAATCTCATGCCTTCTTGTGAATTTCCCTCCATTTTCCTTTACTGCCACTTTAGAGCCAGGGGTCTCTCGACTCTGACCGCCTCAAACAACAGACGTTTGAAAGCCTTGTTTGAAGATAAAAGTGACAGACAGAAGAATCCATATTTAGACTGAGCCACTGCTGCCACGCTACGCAGCCTCCAAGCCATCCCTTTTTTCTTTTCCACTGCTGAGGCCCCTCAAATGCCCCAGAGGGTTTTAATGCCTCTGTCACCTGCCCCAGTGATAAATGTATATACACCGAGAGTTTGAGCATGTAGATGCAGTGACGACCTTCATATATGCCCTCTGGATAGTGTGAAACTTTTCAAGGTAAGCACACTACTCTGAAATTCATAGTCATGCCACATGCAACCCGCAGACCGATTTCGCTCATTAAAAACAGTGGTCTACGTTTTCATGAACAAGGCCCCATTAGGCTAGCTTGCTCTCATCATTAGCCGATGTACATCAACCATCTCCTGCACCGATTCGCAGACCCCCCTGGGCTTCAAGTTTCATCTCATCATCCCAGGGTGTGTAGAGAGCATCATTTAAGAGCATCATCTCACCTTCTTGCCTCATACTTTCAGCTTATTGCTACATCTCTAGCCAGTCTGCACTCTCGTGGCCCATAAACCGGGCTACTCGTCAGACAGGGGCATTTAATGAACTGATTAAAGTGTGGATTGGAGCCCTGCTAGTCAGTCTTCGTTTTCTTCTGAAGGGCAGGAAGATCTGCTCTTCTAGCCCCTGTCAAGAAGGGTCAGTCGGGAATCACCCCACCCTTTTGTTCCCATCTGAACTGCAGCAGTATGGGATCAATCAAGGCTTTCACACCTCTTGCTCTCATGGAGCATATATTAATCACAGGTAACTCCATGGTTCAAAGGTTTCATTTACGCTCAAAGAGGATGTGGCGCATCGGGATCAGACAAGCAGGATTGTCACTTTGACATTGCGAGCTGATGGATGCGCTGTGGCTTAAAGAGAAGGGCCTGCCTCTTCCCCCTTACACCCAATCCTTCACCCCCCTCCAACTCGCATTGATTTCCTCTCCTTACCTCAGGTCACTGGCTGGAAATTGAATTGGAAATAGTAGGAAACAGAGGTCTATTATTTCTTGTTCTGGTGGCATTTATTTTTTTTTCATCACCCCCTTTCCCCCCCACTCTTACAAATCCCAACTACCAACCACCCCCCCACCCCCCCAGACTCCCAGCACTAGCATTTCAAAAGACAGCAGAGGAACTAATGGGAATAGCAGTTACCGTCAGGACACACTTAAACGACTGCGCTGACTTTGCCTCGTCTAATAACGCCGTCCTCCGAAGCGAAAGGTTACGCTCACCCCTGCGGTTTTAGAGCACATCATTATGCCTTTATAGAAGTCTAGCTTCTCTCCCCTCTCCCCCTCATGGGAGCATCACCGCTTCTGAGTGAAGGGGAAAAAAAAATATTGGTGATATTGAGTTGAGCGGCTTGCTGAGCTATAGAGCAAATATAGAGAAAGGGCATCCGCTGCTTACCAAGGAGGTGAGAGCATTGAATGAAAGAATGAATGACCATGCTACCTTCACTAATTCTGAAGGGTGACGTTTTTTCTAATCCAAACTCATCCAAACTCATCCAACTCACAATCTGGTGGTCACCAGATTAAGGGGGTGCTATTTTAAAATCGCACCTTGCTACAGAAAAAGTTACAAAAAAAAAAAAAGAAACAGTTTAAGGTATGAGTAGCTATACAGTACATTAAAGGTAGGGAAGGCAATTTTGGAAAAGCTAGCAATAGCAAGATCCCACCCTCCCTACATAATCCCCTACAAAACACAAGGATGTGCACAGGCAGACCAGATATAGAGGGTTGCAATGAAGAGAAAACATTACTGTCCTAAGCACATAATATTACAATAATAATGCCTTCCATTCTCGCTTGGTCTGCAATAGCATAACGGAACACACTGATGACGTATCATGTTTGCGCAAACACGGTGCATGTGCAGTAGGTATACAAATTGTTAGGGAGGTAGTACAGCCTATTGCAATGTTCGGACAGAATAATCTTATTGGTTGAACATTTTATGGTCCTATTCAGATTGTATAAATATATATTTATAGCTTGTTATACTGTAGCAATAGCTGTGTGATGTCATGCTACTTGCACTTGCTATGTACCATAACTGTACAATTCTAAAGTATGTGTATACATAGAATGTAATATAGTATAGTGTGTGTATATTCTAATTTGAATTTGTGTACACATTGCCTTTAACATTTCCAAACAACTCCATGTTCTTTACTATTCATGTGCCCTCTCTCTCTCTCTCTCTCTCTCTCTCTCTCTGTCTCCATCCTTTCTCTGTGTTTTATGACAGCCAGTTCTATGTGCTGCTCTCCAGGGAGCTTTAATTGACAAGTGTGTACAATAACTAATCAGCAGTGGAGGGACTGCCCTTTGTAATGATGAATTGACTGAACTAATTTCAGATAATCCCTCACGTTACCCGGCAACGCTGACGCCGCCAATTGATATTTGAAATACAAGACGCCCCTCGTTCTGCTCCCTGTCAGTCATCTCAGTATCGCTTCTGCAGCTAAAGAGGTGCAATTCGTAATGAGGCGCTGACTGTGCGCTGCCGAGATTAAAACTTTCCTCAAGCCATTAGCGTGCAACAAACCTCCACACATTCGCACTCTTTTAGAAACTAATACATCATTGTTAAAGGGCAAGTTTAAGTGTTTTTTTTTTTTTTTTTTACTTGAGTCTATACGCATAATTATTTGTATTTTTACAGCAGTTTAGCGGTTTTAAATCCTACAGCACTAATAATATGAATTTTTCTCCCCAGAGGCTAATGGGCAATGAGCTATTGGACAGAGAGATTCTTCCAGTCCAATTTAGCCAGCTTCACGGTGCAGAGATGTTGAATGTCTGACTTTTATTGGATATTAGGACTTTAATCTGAATTTCTGGGAACACTGAAGGACAATATCAATAAAAAAAGAGGCCCTAGAGGCTCAGCGGTTACAAATCTCAGGCAAATATGTAAAATTAGATGAACAGTATCCACTAGGCAGATACATAATCACTGTTTCTCATCCTGAAATATGCTACATACTAAGAATTTCGCTGCTATTTCATCATACGCTCATTGAGGGCTACTCGTAAGGACCTGCCGAGCGCTATCATGAGAATAAGCTGAGCTTGCCACAAGCAATAGCAAATCTTACCACATTGATAATAATAATGATTAGAATAATAAATATTTCTTGAGCAGCAAATCAGCATATTAGAATGATTTTTGAAGGATCACCTGAGACTGAAGGCTAGTTTAATGGCTGCTGAATCAAATATGTATCTTTGAGAAAAATCTTACTAATCTCAAACAGCAGTGTATATGCTTAAAATTTGTTCTTTTGTTGTTTGTTTGTTTGTTGTTTTTTATTATGTTTTAGAGGACACTAGCATATAGGTTCTCCAAGCCGATGTGACTTCTTCTGACTTTGTCTCAAAGCCAGAAACGTTATTTTGCTGTAGTGCTGATTTTGTGTTATTTGGATTGTGGCGGATCCCAGAAGTTGATTTAATACTGCTTTTATCCTCATGAACAAAAATAGCAGTAATATACATGATGATTTAAAGGTAATCTGATATACCATTATTTTATTTAACCAGAGAGAAATATAAGTACTCTAATTGTTATGGATTCAAAGCTTTCAGGTAGGTCTACCAAATGACAGTTGGTTATGAGAAAATATTTTCCTGTACTATGACCACAGATGTAATTAAACTACCACAGGCAGGTAAATGGTGGGAAATGACAGCCGATGACCAATTACAGCCACCTTGCCCAACATCCCGGTCAATGTATAGATAGTTAGAGTATTTCATTAAGTATCAAGCACATCATCCTAAAATCAAAACAAATGGGCCTGTCAAAGCTTGCAGATAAAGCCTAGGAAGAAAAGAGGGAGAGAGAGCCTCTCTCTCAAATCTATTTTTAATAAGCGTTAGGGGAAGGGCAAGCTTGGAGCATTGGGACTGAAGCTCCACTCTTGCTAGTTAAAACCCCACAAGACTGAGGCAGCAAAGATCCTCTCCTCTATAACCTAGCTACTGTAAAGACCAGTGGTTGAAAGTGTGTGTGTGTGTGAGGCCAGGAGTCCAGTTGTTTGAAGTCTGTAGTTGTGAAGTATAGCAGAAATTTTGTGGGAAATGCACATATAGTGACTTAATATAATGATTAGTAAGAAAACACTGAATAATTCTGGAACTTAATAGTTTTTTTTATTAAGTGAGTAAGTCAGTGAATCATTCACTCAACTGATTTGTTCAAAAACACAATGCCACTGTGTGTTGCTGCTTCAGTGGTTCTGAACTCTTTTCATTGGTGGCGAAAATATAATCGACAGTGTTTTTTTTAAATATGTGACATAAATAACTCTTTGTATATGAAACTGTTGTATAAAAGCAACATCGCATTATTCAAAGAATCTTGAATCTTATGTGTGGCATTGCATAAATATTGCATATCACAATTTGTGCTGATACACAACAGGTGTCAGCATTAGATGCTGCAATACTGACATTGTCAGTTGCTTCGTAAATTTAATCTTATGCAGACTGAGATGAAGCCACCTGTAATTGGTTTGTCCTCTGAAAATTCAGTGCTTGATTCATCTAATATGGTTGAAATTCCCTCAGGTTATGTTAGATGACTATCTGACCTCCCAGACATGTTCATCTTCTATTTTGGCTTCGATCCTAATAAGCTTTAAATGGCATAACCGAGTCAGGATGTTTCTGTCAAGCTGAGCTATCCTATTTACTTCTATATTACACATCCCACACGGAGAGTGAAGATGCATCTGCTCAAAGTCAATGGCAGGCCTACGGGTCTCTCAGCTACTGCACTATCCTGAGCCAATTTCCTACAGTCTTCTCTGGACTGCATTAAACAGCATGGTTGAGAGATGAGGTGAGGAGTTCAAGGTTTATCAGTTTGCAGCACACTGTAATTTTAGCCTGTATACTGTACGGAGGAAATCAACCTGCATTATTATGAAATCACCAAGATATGGCACTAGCTTTCGGGGGCTTATGTTTTTATTTATGTATTTGCCACTTTACCTTATCCAGCATTTTTCCCATCTGTAACTGTTAACTCTGCAGATTTGGAAGTCAAAACGCTGCACAGAGCAGCTCGCGAACACACACCGAGATTACAGAATGAATATGGATTAAAAGATGCATCCGGGATGCTCTGACCTCGCATGTAATGACGATTGTGAAAATACATTCCCACCCCTAACCTGACTAGTCCATAGATATCACCTTTATCATGTGTCAGTAGTAATACCTGCCAACAATGACGAAGGAATGAGCCAGAAAGTCTGAGGCGATGCATTACAAAGTATGACATGAATGGGTATTTTATTTGATGCTGCATTTTTCAGTTCTACAGTGCATCTGAAATCTCAGAAATGCTTTCTGAGTAGTGACTACGTCTAATAAGTAATACATTTTATGGCTAAAATTGCATACTGACTCTGTAGTTACTAAATTTGTCAATCAAAATCATTTGCTTAGTTTGATAAAGAACAAACCCCATGAACGGAATCACATACTTTCTGAATAGCTAATACATTTTACCTGGAATGATTTTCGTGACTGAAATGTAAACAAACTTTGTTACCGAAACATGTAATTTCAGAGTAGCTACTAATGAAGAAACAACTCTAAAATTGCAGACTGTTTGTATGGGTATAGGTTAATTTGCACTGTAAAAAATGACCATAATTTGAACGGTAAAATTTGTGAAAATGCTACGGTAAAAACCTGTTAAATGGTTAATGGTAAATTCCTGTAAAATTTACAGGTTAAAACCATAAACTGACATTACCAGAATTCCCTGCATTGCGTTTCAAATTGTATTTGATGTTTTTTCTTCGAAATAACTGTTTCTTCTTAGTATGTGAATAATTAGGCCTAAAACATATGCACCACTTATGAATGTCATCATTTGTGTAGTCATTACTGATTACTTGATTAATTTTTTGGCTTTTTTTTTTTTAATTATGACTGTTTCCAAACAGGTTTTTGGTCAGACTGATAAAAGGAAGGTAATTAGCAAATTGCTTTTAGGTTGGGCAGCGTCTGCTTACCATGCTGTCTTTACCCATCATTCATCAGTTATCAGTCTCGCTCACTCACCTCTCATCCTCTGTATCAGCTTCGCTTTGCTCCTTGAAGAATCCCAGAAGGCCTGAGCGACCTCTTCACACTGTCGCTTTTATGAGTGATGTTCAGACCCATGCCTGCTTGCTTTTACCCTCTTAATGAAGTTTGTTGTCCCATGCCTGTAGTCTATTGCGTCCTCCGAAAAGCAAGAAAGGACAGGTTAATGATTTGAGTGCACTACAACATGTGGCTACCTCATTAGCCAACCGAAAATACAGCGGTTGAGGGGATTGTGAGGAAAAGTGTGTGTGTTTGGATATATTAAATGGGTATCAACCATGTGAAGCTTATGAATCACTGTCCATCAGCCAATGAGAAAATAATTAAGAAGCCGGTTGGGAAACTGTGTTATGTACCAAACGACTGCTACTGTATAAGAGAAAGCAGCTGTGTCTGTATATGTAATAGAAACGGTCATAAATGTAATGAAACAAAACGTAATCCATATCATAACCGGCTCCAAAGAGCCTAGCGAATGGCATTATGGAGGCAGACAGTATAAATTGCCCTGCAATATTGTAAATGTTTATATACTACAGCTCGCGTGGACATCGTACTGCGGTCTGGAGATTTATGGGCGCCGCTGTAATACGTTGAAGCCGACACAAGGTAGCAGGTCATATTTCACGTGTGTTATCATATCGAGTGTAAATTTGCAGTGAAGTATATGGTGGAGATAAAATATTTTAAGCCGTTTCTTCTACTGTTTCCTCCCCCGCGTCCTCATACAAGACAGAATATTAGCATCGAGACTCCTACACACGAGAGGTTTTTATACGCGCGCGGTCAGTTATAATATGTTCAAGGTTTCCCGCCACATCTGAGCGCGAGCGACGCGTCAACCAGGGACAAAGTCATTTCGGCTACACCTTCAGAATTTTCTAAACGCCGCATTTGAAACAACCACGTCTTATACCTCCCTCGCTTTTCTGAATAGAAGCACTGCTGGGCGCTTACAGGAGAGCCATAAGCCATCGGAGAGCGCTATTAGAGCACGCAGATAACTTTTCCATGTTTTAATGCCGTTTGTGATCGAATGGTGACATGGAAAATGCGTTGGCTATTTGCTTGAAGTCTCCCTGTGATTTATACATGCTGTCTGAAGGCCGTCTCTGCAGCCGGCTGTTTTTATTTTATGTGTTGACCTAGCAGTTAACTGCAGGCGAAACCGGAATACCGCAAATGTATTTAGAGTACGCTATGCAGCGTTTCACTTCAATTAGGCCGAGTTACTGCTCCGAGGATTTACTGCATTTTTCAAGTCAAATACTTGCTTAACAGTTTAACCTTTTATATGTTAAATTAATTATTATTTTTATTATTATTTATTCATTGTAATATTATTGCTAAATCATAAAACATTTTGGTCTTATTTTGCTGAATGTTAATATATATATATATATATATATTATATATATATATTTTTTTTTTTATTACTATTTTAATCATAGGGTACATTAAATATTTAATTTAAACATTAATATTTAAATGTAAATTAAATACAAAACACAACATAACGGTAATTATTTTTCAGGTTTGATTTTACTTTTCAAAGACAATTTATGCTTAGACATATAACTCAAAATACTGTCAACTAAACAATTTGAACACATTTTTAGTATTATTAAAATTTTTAAGTAATTAAACATTTGCACATTTTTTAATTATATATAATTTGAAAATAATAAAATCAGCAAACATCAAAGGGGCCAGTATATATATATATATATATATATATATATATATATATAAACCAACACAGTCTCACAACCAATTCGTACGTATTTGTACGAGGTGCCAAATTTGTACTAATTTGTACTAATTCGTACGAGTGAGGTCGTATTTTGTACGATTTGTCTAAAACCCTGTGATGGGTAGCTCATTCGTACGAATTCATATGAATTGGCAACTCGTAAAATACGTACGATTTAGAAGAAATCGTATGAATTCGTAGGAGTGAGGTCGTACGAATTTATACGAATTAGCCACCTCGTAAAATACGTACAAATTGCCGTGAGATCAGGTTGATATAAACCTAGGTTATTGTAACCTTTATAAATCCAAATTAGATGTAATTATATAGTTAATTGATATTTAATTATATTTCTATACAAAATCTAATACACTCCTCCCCCCAGGCCTTTTTGTATTTGGACCTTGGAATTAAACCTTATTGTTAAAGTATTCTAAGATAAAAAACCTTGTGACAAAATCATTTGTGACAACTATCCCCTATGCCATTTACATTTACACGAAGGAACAAGTATTTGCTCAACTTTCTGATAAACTCAATGAGCAGGCCTGCTTGGTGGCATAAACAAACTCTTTGCGATGTTTTGTGTGCCAAAGTTACATAAACGGTTTAGGTTTATGTAACTCTGGCGCACAATCTTATGGAAATAAAGTTGTTGACTTCTTTCTTACTTCCCTTGATCAAATTTTGATGCCCGTCTGTTTGATAGAAACTGCCAAACGTCTGTGGCTGTATGTAGATTAATCTATTTGGCAAAACCCGTGGTGAACTAATCCGAGGCTGATTGTTTCAGATTAACTCACGGGAGGTAAAACTCCTAGAACGCATCTCAAGTTTGACAGCAGCCAAAAGACCTCGAAGGCCCCGATCATCGCTGCCAGATCGAGGTCCCAGCGGATACGGATCCTCCGTCAGCGTTCGTACGAAACAAGATATGTTAGATATAATGAATTGGATCAAAATCCACCGGGTTTGTTCGGCAGGTTAATTACTTTAACCCTCTCTGTCTCTTTGTTGAGGCTGTGTTTTGTTACACGCGGTAATTGTTGTGTTGTTTTTAATTAGTGTTCGGGGCCACGCGCCGCTTTCAAAGACTCGATTCTGGTCTGCCAAGTGGAAATGGCAGCAAAATCTATCTCAGCCCATCCTATCTGTCTGCATCACTTATCTGCACGGTAAACCCGAACACTTTTTTCTCGGTTTGCTCAGTCTGCGGTTGAATAATCGCCCACCCGGTAATTCTCTGTTAATGTGTTTGTTCATTCGTATGTTGCTTTTTATCAAGATGCTAATATTGTTCATCATTTCTCCTTATCACCGCCTCAGACAATGGAATTTACACTGCGCGCCCAACAGCAGATTTAGAAATGACCCTCCGCTTTTTGCCAACCTCGTTTAGGCGTGATTGACAGCCAGTCGTCATGGCAACTTCCACAGGCTCTCTTTCCTGCGCGAAAGCAAAAGAGAGCGCCAAAAGTGATGATTCACTATCGTCCGGCTCTCTCAGGACAGTGATTTACAAACTCGAGCGCTCACCTCCCGCACTCATCCCCGCTTATCGGAGGCTGCAGGATCTCCTCCAGCGACACCGTTTGCATGTTTAGAGAGTCTCCGCCGCTGCTTTTTGTGGACAAAACAACAACTGGGATCCACAATGTGAAAACGCGATTGCAGTTTAGCGTCAGGGTTATCGCTTTTGGGGTTTAGTGGATAATAACCTGTACTTAGTGTAGCATTCATATCTTTTATTCAGAATGAGCAGTGACTATTAATGATTTATTTTGTGAAATATATTAAGTGGTTTTGTAGTTTAGATGTGCCTCAAGTGTTCTGTTTTAGGGTTTACAAACACAGGGCTGAAAACAGAACAAGTGGAAGGAGATTTATTTTGATTATTTTATACATTTAAAAACCATAGTCAGAAATGATAAAAAAAAATAAAAAAAAAATATTTAAAATCATCAATAAAATAAAGTCTAACAATGATTAGATGATTAGATATTTTTATATAGAGGCTATTTAGAAAATGATTTAGAAAATTCTGTAAACACATTGATTTTGACTTTATGCATATACATATATTTCAGATTTAATAATTACTCACATGTGTATATGTGTGTTTAAAAAATTGTAAAATGTTAATATTTTCATTTGATTTCAAAATACATGAATTACATGCAAATCATACATAAAATGTATAACTAAAGACTGCATTTGCATTTAATTTTTACATACTGCTATAAATGTCATTTTTTTAATAGTCGTGAAAGTTTATATATGCTATATACAGTATATACATGTACGTGTGTGTGTGTGTGTGTATGTGTGGGCATATATACTGTGTGTATATATATATATATATATATATATACTGTATACATGCATACACACATACATATATACATATGTGTGTGTTTTTATATATACATGTTATTGTACACACTACACACACATATTTAATCACAGATGAGGTATTTGACAACACTATTTTATATAGTATACATTATATATAATATAAAACATATTATAGGCACAACTATATATAAAGTAACATGAATATAAATTAAAACAATGTAGAGATATATTAAAAAAAATATATCATTAAAGAACTAAATTATGATAAAATTGTTCAAATTAAGACTAAAGGTGAACTTAAAAAGAAAACTATAGATAGATAGATAGCAATCTTTTTCAAAGCTAATTACAGCTAAGCTAAAAAGTTTGTACTCCCCCAGGCTGTTCTATCCTCTCTACTTAATATATGAGATATTTACAGGTAAACACCCGGCTCTAGTCAGGGCCTAATAGCTTTGACTCTGCAGTCTAGCTGCGTCTCTCCTATAATAAAGATAACAAATATCAGTCATGATATTAAACAAGTAAGAATTTTCTCTCAGTCATATCACAAGGACATAAATTCCCTTAGACGTGGAGCTAGCAATCTTGTTCTCCCCTTGTCGTTGTGCGGCTTAATTTGTGATGTATTAAACAAAACCGTTTCCAGCCGCTGAAGTTGATGAAGCTTGATAGGAGTCATTTTTTGAGGCAGCATCACAGCTGGTGGGGCCGGACCCCGGTATGAAGGACACGGGGGAGTAAAGTATGCAAATATCAAGAGCTCCAATCAATTAAACGTGCGATGAGAAGCACCTTAATGGCACTGTAGTGATTGAACAGTCTATCAATGTGCACATTATATTTCAGATAAATAAGATACTGTACAGCATGTGTTCTAGTCCGATGCCTTTTAATGAATCTGTTGTGGTCCTGCTGTCGATAAAGTCACTTTGCTCGCTTATTTATGGACTGCAACTGCATTATTGACTGCAGTCGATTCTCATAAGCTTCCGTCGTCTGAGTAAACAGAAAAAGGTGAATAATGCAAAATCGTGATGCTATTTCGTACGTTCCTTTATATATACAATGTAATGCGGCCTGTATTGTTTTCCAATATTTTCTAAACGGATTGTATGCGATTTAGAAAGAAATGTGTGTGTGTGCACTTTTCCTTTCTCTAAATGTGTAATGTCAGTAACGGCGTCTGTTTTTATTTTCTTACGGCGGCCCTGTGGTGATGCTTTATCCCTCATCCCTGTCAGAAAGAGTGATGAAAACATTCTCCGGCTGATTTATTTTATAAATCGCTCGGAGGTTCTCAAAACTTTTGCACCTTATTGAATCATGGAAAAACAGGAGTACGGCTAAAGTGCTAAATAAAATATATGAAGATTTAGAGGAAAACGCATTAAAGGATGATTTCAGCCAAAAAGCTCAATTCTGTCTGAGCTTATGAGGAATGCTAGTTGCTACGTTCCATGCAACAGGCTGACGCATCCATAAACAATACACGTAAGAGCACATTATTTTAAGTGTTCTGGAGTTTCACGTGCGTTAGTAAGTTCAACTTAATTAAACTGAATCAATCTGATTTGTGTCAAAATATTCCCAGACTAAAGGTCTAGCTCAAAATAAAGATTTGTTGTTAACTGAGACAGTTTTGTGATTCAATAAAATGATTTTACTCATTAGAACGAGTTGTTGATTAAACGCTTAAAATCATTTAGATCAGTTTTGTGATTCAGTTTAATAAAATGACTCAAAAGTGTCATCTACTCACAAATTGGACAGAAGCTACAGTTTTCAGTGATTGTACTTGTGTGAAAAAAACAAACAAAAAGTTACCCTATTTAGTCTCACAAAGATAGTCTTTTGTTTTCTGTAAAAAATACTAAAGTAAAAAAAAAAACCATTATATCCCCTCTATTGTCTCCGCTCTACCTTCTGGTTTACAGTGTGTGTTACAGTTACAGTCTTTCCGTCCAGAAGTATTATTCCATCCAGCTGTCAGCCGTCGGGACAGCCGCAAGGGTGTATTTTAAAGCATGCTACCACAGCAGCGCTGGTGGCATAAATATTGACGTAAAGCACACACGGTATTACATTCATAAAGGTCAGCTTCATACATTAATCCATCCCAGACAGAGTCCCATCACCCGTTTCCCTGAGCTGAGACTTCACAAGAAGCATGGCAAGACCTCAAGGCCACATCTATGCGATTTCGTCCAGGAACGTTACCAGCCCACCTCCGGATCGCGAGATCCCCCTGAGGCGTTGTCGAAGGCCCATCCTGCCCTTTTATTTTCCAGTTCAGGGCCTTCTTTTTTTGCAGATAAATGCTCTCCGATGTAACGTGACAGATGTCACAATGCATCGTCTCTGTTTTGATACATACCCTCTGATCCTGCCACAAACGATAAAGAGCGCACAGAGCCCAGACAACGTGCTGACACTCGTGATTATTTTAGAGCGCGTCACGATCACGGCGAGACACGGAGACGGTCGGGTTGCAGAGCAAATCAAAGAATATCAGTCGCGGCATCCAAAGGGGGGCTCAATAGATCCATCCATCCCATCGACATATATTTACAAAGATCATTATAGGTTGTAGTTGTAGGTTTAGTTGGATAGTTTAGTTTGGCTACAAGTTTTTTTTCCCTCAAGAAAGTTAAGAAAAACCAGACAACGTCGTTTTAGAGTAGTGGAAAGAAAATAGCCCAAAAACACTTTAATTGTACTTTATCTGCACTTTATCGGTTTGCTTCTATGGATTTTAATTACAATGCAGCTGGAATCTTCAATTCAACAGCACTTTCATACACTAGCCTTTACCGCTTTATGTATGCTGAAGGTGTAAACTGAAGGATTTGTACAAACACATGTAATCTGCATGCTTTCATAAAGAAAAACCAAGAAAATAAGAAAATTCCATAAAGAAAAAACTGCTGAGAGTATTTATGGAGTGATAAAATAGAAATTCAGTTGAAACTATTCACAAAATTAAGATTTTTGAAACTGGGTTTATCTAGTGTCCAGATTTCTGTTCTAGAAATGTAATTACATTTGTGCATATTCTTGCACGCCTCATTTGCATATTGACACAAAAATACTACAAAAAAGGGTTCTATATTGTGATCAACCAACTTGGAGAAGTATTGTGACATCGATTAGTTAAATCTTTTACTCAATTCACTCCAGTAAGCTCTGATTGGTCAGATGGCCCTGTCTGTTGTGACTGGTCTACTGTATGTGCAGCACATGTCGGAAACAATACGTACTTTGAACCCTCCTTAAACTTTGTGTGATGCTAATGTGTTGTGATTGGTTGTTTTAATTTCAATTTCAACAAGCCTGTAATACCTGATAAAGCAGCATTTGTGAGTGCAGTGTACAGCGTTATCGGGGAAACAGATATTTTACCCCACCAAAAGTGGCACCTAGTGGCAAAGAAGGAAAGTACATTTTCATTCAGACCAATGCAAAAAAACAAGAAGTTGGCAGGCAATATGTTCATGTTTTTTTATGCTGATATCAAAATGAAACGGATGGGGATTTGTTTAGGAAAAAAAAAATATTTCAATGATTTAGAGTCGATTCTTTCTTTTGAGTCAGAATAACTTTACACACTGTGCACTTTCAGATTTAAAACTTTGCGGGATGTTTTCATTCACTTAGAGCTGTGTTACACACTGCATGAAAGCTAATTTTTCAAAAATCCATAATAGGGGCACTTTAATGGTAAATTATGATGAATCTGAATAGGAGGGATTCTTATAATCCTTATAATATTCCATAGAATATGCCACTGTGATTCGAAAAAGTCGTCAGGATCTGAAATGACTTGGCCAGGATCAGGTGGCATAGTGCCCTTCATAATTTGTGATGATCATATTTGTGTAGCGTTCAAGATTTCAGCTCAGTCAAACAAAGCATTATCTTTGAGGACACTCAATTACCATAAACTAAACACATGACCAAACAGAACCAAACCAGCTTGCATTAGTTTGAATTCCAGGTCAGTGGTAGCTGCGCTCTCGTTCTATCTACACCCTCCAGAGTTTCGTAGAAAGCGTCATCTCTTCGCAGTCTGCTTCTCCCTATTAAACCAGGCCTCTAAGCACGACAGCTTAGTGCTATCACCTCAGGCCTACCCACCATTTCCAACATGGGGTTGAACCCAATTATCCCCCAAATTAAAATGAACAGACTTGGCACGGGGAACAATTACTGCTGTGACTCCATTCCACAAGCTAAATGGGCCAAGCAAAAGCAGTCCCTGTTTGCCCGTGCTGGCCAGGGACCAAAAGTCTGAGTAGTATTTGGGCTGTGCTTACAATAGTAATGTATGTGGGTAATGGGGAGGTGAGAGGTTACGCCAGTCATTTCATTCGCTCTGTTTTTCTTTGCTTCAGAAGACAGGAAGCTGTTCGTCGGGATGCTAAACAAACAGCAGACGGAGGAGGACGTGTACCGTCTTTTCGAACCCTATGGAGTCATTGAGGAGTGCACTGTGCTAAGAGGTCCGGACGGGAATAGTAAAGGTGAGGTTATGTCACTTTTTATGGTATGATGCTGTATTAGCAGCCAACATATAATCGATAAAACAGTAATGTTTTTGATATTTCATTAGTTAAAAAAAAAAAATATTCACTAAATGTAATTTATTCTCTAAATGTTCAGCAGCCATTCCTCCTGTGTTTAGTGTCACAAGATCCTTCAGATCTTAATAAAACATTCATATCTTTATGTTCATATGTTAAGGATCATCAAAATTGAGCCTTGGCATCAAATGTATAAATTACAGTAAACAACTGTACAAAACACAGATAAAATCAAACGTTTTTTTTTTATTTTTGCGTATTCTTACAT
>JAUYWG010000060.1:6834400-6859705 GCA_034779775.1 Enteromius afrohamiltoni | reverse complement strand
CGACTGGTGGAGGGCTGCAGTGATGGTTGACTTTCTACAACTTTCTCTCATCTCCCGACTGCATCTCTGGAGCTCAGTCATCGTGATATTTGGGTTCTTCTTTACCTCTCTCACCAAGGCTCTTCTCCCTCGATATTTCAGTTTGGCCGGACGGCCAGATCTTGGAAGGTTTCTGGTCGTCCCA
This sequence comes from Enteromius afrohamiltoni, assembly GCA_034779775.1. Classification (NCBI taxonomy): domain Eukaryota; kingdom Metazoa; phylum Chordata; class Actinopteri; order Cypriniformes; family Cyprinidae; genus Enteromius; species Enteromius afrohamiltoni. Next base: position 6,859,521 of record JAUYWG010000060.1, on the reverse strand, counting down.
AACATATTCCATTTAAGGTTTATGGAGGCCACTGTGCTTTTAAATTTTTTTGTAACCTTGGCCAGATCTGTGCCTTGCCACAATCCTTTCTCTGAGCTCTTCAGGCAGTTCCTTTCTCCTCATGATTCTCATTTGCTCTAAAATGCATTGTGAGCTGTAAGGTCTTATATAGACTAGTGTATAATCAAACATAGCTGGACTCAAATGAAGGTGGATAACCATCTCAAGGATGATCAGAAGAAATGGACAGCACCTGAGTTAAATATATGAGTGTCACAGAGAGAGTCTGAATACTTATGACCATGTGATATTTCAGTATTTCTTTTTTGATAAATCTGCAAAAATCTCAACAATTCTGTTTTTCTGTCAATATGGGGTGCTGTGTGTACATTGAGGAAAAAAAAAGAACTTAAATGATTTTAGCAAATGGCTGCAATATAACAAAGAGTGAAAAAATTAAGAGAGTCTAAATACTTTCCGTATCCACTGTAAATCTGGAAAATATTACATCTTGGACTTTTTTTCCATTAGTACAATAAGTATATGGTATTTACGGAAGGAAGATTTGATGCCACCTTAGCATAACAACATGTGTGCCACTACATGTGACTCCAGCATCCGGAGTAACCTAGAAACCTGGACGTCGTCATCGAGAGGTAAATGCGGTGCAGGCAGCGTTTAGGAGTGCAACAGAGGGGTTAAGAGCGCTTGCTGAAAACAATGGCGCGGCCGCTCTATTAACAGATGTAAAGCACTTAAGCGCGATGGTGCGTACACACTCAGCCAGATGGCGCCCTCTATTAGAGGATGTATCGCTAACATGATGCATGGTGATGTTTTCCCCTACTTTGTTTCTTTTTTTTATAAGAGTAATGCTCAGCAGGTGCAAGCTCTTGAGCTACAAAGAGCTCCAAGTCGACGGCATGACAGTCTAATTGTCAGTGGCGGGATTAAATGGCTTGAAACTGTGCAGCCAAACCGGTCGCGTTATTCATCTCGGCCCTGAAGTTCGTACCCTGACACTGGCTTGATGGCTTTCGCAAAGCCCCCCGTCCTGCTTTTTTTCCTGTTTAAATGGAGATGTGTCACAGATAAATGAGAGGCTGCTCTTTGGTTAAGCATATGTCGGATGTTTCTGTTGTGTTTAAAGCCCCGGACAAAGTTAATGAGGTGTCAGGTGCAGTATTTGCGAGCCATCCGAGAGGCGCGGAACATGATGGGGACGGTTGACTTCACCTTGTGTGCCGTCAGGGTCATAAAACCCATTGACTTTGTTCTCAGTCTCACGGGGGCCGCGGAATAGAGATTGCACTCGTACGAAAGCCTGAACGCGTTTCAAACGGAGCAGCTGCAGAGGTTGTGTCGCATACCGGTGCCCTCAAAGATGCTGTTTTTCTGTTTTAGAAAGACACTGGTTGTAAAAAGCATATTTTGTTTTGTTAAGTGCTCGAAATGCATGTTCGGAGGCCCAGCTGCATTGATGTCTCTTTAAAATGTTGTTAAAAGTAATGACTTAAAAATAGTTGAACACTAAGCCTCGCTGTTGCATTTCTGCAGCATTCAGAATATAATATAATAGTCTCATATTCATGCTGATTTATGTTTCTTTTGGTTTGCTGCCATTTTTCTGTCTCCAAACTTAGATGTGAAACAGTCCCCAATGGTGTCAGTAGGCAGAGATTGGGTTTTGTGGCATGCTGGGAGATTGAATTTGTAAATTATTTCATGCCAGACATGTTGCTATGACACATTTTAGATTGTGTTCTGCTGTAAAAGGTAGTTTTATCCACAGGCTATTTAGAGAAAAATAAATATTTAATAGCTCTAATCAAATATAATGTTGTTACAGTTGTTCTCTGTGATTAATGTAATAGTTTGCCTAAAAATCTAATTAATGTAATAAATTTACCAAATTAATGTATATAAATACAGTGGTGTCAAGTGATTAATCCCATCCAAAAAAAAATTTCATTATATAATGTTAATATTTTCAAAATATATACGGTATGTGTGTGTATTTATGTATTACATAATAAATATACACAGTACATACATTATGTAAACAAAAACGTTTATTTTGGATTCAAATCGTTTGACAGCACTAAAAAAATATATTTAATTAAACAAACACAAAAAAATCTGGAGAACACAAAATCAGACGTTTAGCAGAATGTTCACTCTGCTCTTTTAAATACAATGGAAGTGAATGGAGACTGATGTTGTTAAGTTCCAAAAATGACCACAGAATCACTATGATTTTGTATTTGGTGGAATTAAGAAAGTAATACAAGTCTGTAAAGATCTGTGAAAGAATGTGAGTGAAAAATTACTAAATTTGCATTAAGAGTGAATTGTAATAGTTGTCGGGCAATGTAGTAGAACCAAATTGGGTTAAACTGCCATAAAAGTATTCATAACTGCATTTGTGGACTAGCATAAAGAATCTCATGTGCTTTACATTATATACATAGCAAACCACTTTATGAATTCAAGTGTAAATAAACATAAGCCAGGCTCTGTATTAAAATATGGATGTGATGGGAGTTAGTTATTGTGATTGGTTTGGCTGCAGTGCTAACCGATACAGTTCCAGCGCTCCTTGTTGATTTCAGTGTATAATTTGCATAATAAATCCTTTTGGTGCATATGGTAAGCTGTTTCTCAATGTAGTCACCATCGGGTGCAAATCAGCATGATGCACTGAGGGCAGATTGCTGTAATGTAAATCCAATTACACTTCCCCCTTGAAATAACAGTGTTTGCAGAATACTCAACATCTCGTAGTGCTCAACATACTAACGGGGTTGACAGATAAAAGATTTGTTTAATAACAGATGGATTCACTCTGGACTTTTGGAATTGGATGCCAAGATATACTCCATCTGGAACAAATTGCTGTGATATGGACCACACCGAACCACAAAGAGAAGGATGATACAGCGCATACTTGGATCTACACTAAGAACTGCCTGTTGACTCTCTGTTTATGTTTACACTCTGACATAGTAAACTGACATGTTATTTCACTTTCACTACACAGTTTGTGAACATTAGCTCTTAAACCGGTAACTTTATTTCGATAGTCCAATTTTAACATTCTACTGTAAGTAAGTAACTGGCAGTCATTGGAGTATTAGTAGACTATCTGCTTATGTCTTTTTTGATGGGTCCACAACATACTGACTATGAGAAACTTTGCAAGTATATGTCAACTTATTCTACTAACTTTAAACCTACCCTAACAGTCTCTACTACTACCCTAACACTACTTTGAGAGTTAGTAGACAGAGAAGTTGCAAATGAATAAGAATTAGTTGGCATGTATTTATAAAGTTACTTATAGTAAGTATAGTTGACTGTCTAAAGTGGACTATCGAAATAAAGTGTAACCTTTAAACCTAGTCATTATGTACAATTTTCATATAGAGCACTATATGCCATTATATGGTCCATTGCCAGCATAAACCAGCAAAGGACCAGCAAAAACCAGCATAAACCAGCTTAAACCAGCATCTCAGCTTCAAAACTCTGATCAAGTGCCTGACAGTTGAGCAACATGATAACATCCAGCCTGGTCGCATGGCAATTTGTACATATTTTATGAGGTGTCTAATTCGTACGACCTCACTCATACGAATGTATACGATTTTTGCTAAATCATACGTATTTTACGAGTTACCAATTTGTATCAATTTGTACGAATGACCTACACCTAACCCCGCCCCTAAACCTACCCGTCACTGGGCTTTAGACAAATCATACAAAATCGTACTTGTGCATTTCTACGAATTAGCATGATTTTTTTACCTCGTACAAGTGCATACAATTTGGTCGCGAGACTGTGTTGTAACAACAAGCTCTACTGAATTGAAGCGACAAGATTTGCGCCAATATATATTGCAATACATAGTGTAGAAAAATGTAATGTGAACATTCACAAGGATTTAAAAAAATGACAAATAAAATTATATTACGCACATTAGGCCAAATGTGCAATGTCATGTTGTAAAGAAACACCACGCAAAAACACATTATATTTATGAGCACGATGTCAACATTTCGCGAATTTGCATTTTAGTAGTTTACGCAAAGGTAAACTAATGGTATCATTTTCAAAAGCTTGCACTTTTGAACCAGTTTTTAAAGTTAGCATTTTGAGGCATGAAGATGAATGGCCAAAATTCATAAAAACAAATGTATTCAGTGCTTGGTTGAAAGTGTTGTCATGTAAATGCTCCTAAAAGATATTAGAATGCAGAGGTTTAGGAGGATGCTAGGAGAAACATAACTGAATCGGTAGCTCTTGAAAAAACATATTTAAAGAAAGAGAGAGTAGATGTAACTCAAATTGTCATGTTAGCTTAGCCACATGCTAACATCAAACTTTAGAAATCAAGTGACAATGAATGCTACTGGTTCATAAAAACAAGGTAAAATATATCAGAATATAGAGGTTTGGAGTAAATTAGGAAATGTCCAAAAGTAAACATTCACTTTATCATTTAGTTAAATATTCATTTAGTACCAAACGTAAAAGTAAAAATAGCTTAATCTATTTCAAATTGTTATCATTAGCATCATGCTAATGAAATCTGTTATACAATTATACAGAAGGCGAAAAAACACAGGGCCGTGAAATTAAAAATGTCTAGAGGCTCGTTTTTTGTTAAATGAACTTCTTCTAACTTGAGAGTCTTGTTTTTAGAACGGCGTCTATTTGCACAAAACACATCTATATAACGTACACCGAGAACGACAGAAAAGCAATGTGGCTGAATGTAAAAAAACCTGTGTTTCGTATGAACTCCCCTCTTCTTCCCAGCTACACTGTGTACCCCGAGTCATATCATTTGTCTTGTCTTACTAGTTTTTTTTATGCCTACTGAAGTCTTATTCCTCAACCAGAACATGATCTGAGTTTCCGTGACTAGCTCAGTCTGTTTCCTAACCTTCCTGTGGGCTGGATCCTCCCTTCAGCATTCAGCTTTTCCAAACTGTCACATCACAATGATAGATTCTCAACATTATAACAGCGCGCAGCTGCCGCTCGGCCCCACACGTGTGGTCGGTTCGGCTGAGGCTGCCTGTCGGACATCCCCGAACGCGCCCGGTCTCCTGGGCTCCTGGAAGAATGGGGCAGAGGCGTCAACTAATTCATCAATGTGCCGTGTGGGAAGCAAACAATCGCGAAAAAGCTTAGGAACAGGAAATGGCACAAACGAGAGTAAAGAGCTCTCCTCGGCCCACTGGAATTCCCCCAGGTTACAGCAGTGGGAGGCTTGAGTAGAGTTTTGGGAAGCTTTACGTTCGATACGAGTCTGGTTCACACTCCGTTGTGCTGTAAGTGAAGCTAGTGGACGTACAGCAGCCTGTTTGAATCCGTTGGCTTGGTCATATTTCTTTGAAGACTTTTCTATAGGTTCTTTGCCACATTGTAATTGAGGGTTTCCATGACGACCGTCCTCTATGTCCAGCATTGTACTGAAATGGTATCCTATGGGAACTGTTTTCTTGTTTGTACCGATGCACAGTCACAGCTCTGAAATAGTCAAGGCTTGGGATCAAACACAGACGTATGTTAGCGAGGGCCTACTAAACAATTATTTTGCAGATGGTCGTGTGCGTTTTGCTGTAACCAATTTAACTGTCATGCCTGACCGATCAGCAGTTCATCTACATTTATCTCTATGCCATACCATTTCTAATAGGTTAAAACAGGTCATTAACAATCATTACATGATATAATACTTTTAAAGAGTTATTATGTTAATAATGAAACTTTATAAATATTACACAAGTAGTATATATATAGTGCTGTATCTCTACTCTTATATATAAATATTTAAAATGTAACCTATTAATGTATTAATAAAAAATGAAACTAAACGTAATGAATAAATAATATAATATAGTACATCATTTATATTAACAATAGAGTTAAGGATGATTGCAAATGAAACTCGTCAGCATGTAGAGGTATATTAGCATTAGCTAACAATGAGATGTTGGTAATGGATGACATTTAGCTAGTTATCAACAGCATCCTCTTTATATGTATAGATATACATTTCTTATGTTTTAATATGTAATTGCAGAATTTTTTTGCACACTTTGTTTGGAAACTGTACTAATGTACAATGTGCTGTCTGTGTTTGTTTTCCTGGCTCAGCAGGCCTCAGCTCACCGCCTGCCAACATCACCACATCAGCCGTCCCCAGCATTGTCACTCCTATCGTCAACGGCTTTACCAGCATCCCTCACCAGCCGAACGGACACCCAGCGGTCGAGGCCGTGTACACCAATGGACTGCCCCCTTACTCCACCCAAAGCCCCACAGCTGCAGACACCCTACAACAGGCCTTTACCGGGGTGCAGCAATATACAGGTTCACTACCTCCATGAGCCTTCTCTTTCTTTCTCTCCATCTATCTCTCTCTCTTCATATATATCTGAAACAACATGAAACTATTCTATTTTTGTGCTGCTTACTTAAAATGGATGGTTGTTTTTGACCGACCATGCGTCAGTTTGTCTTTTTCCCCCATTCTTTCGCGTAGCCTTGTTCAATGCTGTATCACATAAATCCAGGCTGTGTTCTCACACAAATTTCTCTTCGCACGTACAGCCATCTACCCAGCGACCACACTGACCCCTATTGGCCAAAGCTTGCCACAGCCACCGCAAGTCATTCAACAGCAGCAGCAGAGAGAAGGTGAGGGTGAGAGATTTTTCATTTGTTTTGGCATAAGGATCAATACTACATGCATGACGATGAGCGAATGGCTCATTATACTCAAATAATTGCAAACTGCATCTTCCATTAAAGGAATGGTTAATGCAAACAATGAAAATTTGCTCAAATTTACTCACTCTCAGGCATATCCAAGATGTACATGAGTTTGTTTCGTGATTTTTTATAAAGTCAGCCCACAAAAATGTGTTTGCCTTCATAATCTTTAATCCAAATCTGAATTTAAATACAAAATCTCATATTAAAATATTTCTGTTTCCTCTGTGACTTATTTCGACTAGAGACTCTACAGTGAGTAACAACATTTTTCCGTTGCAGGACCAGAGGGCTGCAACCTCTTTATCTACCATCTACCACAGGAATTTGGCGACAATGAACTCATGCAGATGTTTCTCCCATTCGGTACAGTCATCTCCTCCAAGGTCTTCATGGACAGAGCCACCAACCAGAGCAAATGTTTTGGTGAGACAAATCCACATGCATGTTCGTTTCTGAGTTAGATGCCAATTATCTCAAAATGGCTGAATATGGCGAGCCTGATTCCAGCATCAATGCTAAACGATGCTAAAAGACCTGCCCGCTGCAATGATAAAGCTTGGAATAGCCAGGACAGTTTTTTAATTTGTCACATAGATAAAGTCATATACACCTAGGATGCCTCAAGGGTAGGTAAATTTTCATTTTTGGGTGAACTAACCCTTTACAATATCAGTAAAAAGTCACCCCAAATGCTATAAAAATATTTGATTACAGCATGCTAAATGTGAATAACTCCAATACAAGTCTTGCATAAGTGAGTTAAATAATGTTTCCGCACACAGCCCGTCCTAAAACAACCAGTAATCGGTCTCTGTCCGTTTCACAGTGTAAACTCCATTCTGTATTCTATGTCGAGCCACAAACCAAAGCGCTGCCTTTAAAAAACCCCTGAGCCAGAAAAAAAGTCCTAAGTGAAGCAAGAAGGCCCATTATGGATCAACATCTGTTCCCGCTCCAGGGGGAGACATTTCCCAAGCCACAATTAATAGCACCTCCTGTCTCCTGGGGGAGGTTAATAAGATATAAATTTGTGAAGTAGGACCTATTTGCGGTATTGACTTATACACTATGCATTTACTGCATAATGTCAGGTCTGGGTAGCAGGCGCTCGGTAGAGTAATTAATCTGTGGTGGGGGCCGTGGCCCGAGATGGACCGATGGGACTTGGCTAAGAGCGCTGACATACATAGATTCCCTATTAAGCAGGCTTGTGGCTTTATCCCCCACATCACCTCCATGTGGACCTTCTCGTCTTGTAGATACAAGCTTCGAAATGGGGGCAGTTCCAGGCTCGCTTAGGCGCCTAGGCCACTCTTCTCCCTGGTGGCTGATGGCCGTCAAAAACGCCCGCTGTTTTTCACGGTTCACTGCCGGTTTCCGATGATGCTCGTAATGGCAGGGAAAGTGCATCCTCACTTCATTTTGCCTTTTTGGTCGCTGGTTTGTAAAAGCCTACGGGTTTGAACGGGAATGCTGGGGATGTCACGGACGAATGTGGTTTGCATGCTGTGGGTGGCCCCGTTTCAGAAGTCCTGTGGGGCGATTTGTCCCTGTTCTATACCACCAGTGGCTTATATATGCTCAAAAGTAGCCCACACAGATGCATATATGGTGATTTTTCAGAGTTCCGAGTGGAAATAAGTTTTTTGCTTGTTGGAAACTTTGCTGCTATCATTGCGTGTTATCAATTTTAGCACCTGAGCCACTTTCACGTCTTTTCTCTTGTAGGTTTCGTAAGTTTCGACAACCCAGCAAGTGCACAGGCTGCTATCCAGGCCATGAACGGCTTTCAGATCGGCATGAAGAGGTTGAAAGTGCAGTTAAAACGGCCGAAGGATGCGAGCCGCCCCTACTGACAGGGCCCAACCCAAACAGGGCTCTCAGCAACAGCACAGGTAGCTCTTTTGGATGCCAGACGCACAAATTTTAACAGGAATACATTATTGGTAATATTTAGAATGTCGTTTTCTTTACAGGATTTGAAGAGTGAAATCTCAAAAGGAATTTAACTTTTTCTTTCAAAACAAACAAGAACAACATGAATGGATTTTTTTGAAGACATATCAGCATTTATTTTATGAAGATGTTCGGTATAGAGGAGGCGGTATTGAAGGTGAACCGGCACCCGTGGACAAACCACACTCGGCACAGCGCACGAAAGACAAGTGGAAGATCTCTCTAAAGACAGAGAACTCAACGTGTCCTGTCTCTCGCTGAGCTTCGCACCGTCAGTCAAGCAACTAACAAAAAGAAAAAAAACGAGCGAGAACAACTTCGATTTCTATATACATATTATACACACATATGCTATTTAAAGGAAGAGGCGCTTATGGCTTTTATTACACTGGACAAATGAGGGTTGAAACTTGAAGACCAAGGAAAAATGCAGTGGAAAAAAAAGAAGCTCTTCTTGTCCCGCTAGTGGACTTTCTTTCTCTTTTCCTCGTACCTTTTCTTCTATCACCGTCTTTCAGCAAACGCAGGACATTCTGTGGTCACAGAGGTTTCCATACCCTCAGTGAAACTGATAAATCTTTCACCCCAAAGGGACCAAAGGACCAAACATTTTTATTCCTCAACAGAAATATATGGTATTAATAACAATACTAATACTTCAAACTACTACTAACGACTTAAGTTTAAAGAAAAAAAAAAAAAAAAAAGCATAAATATTCGCTTCAGGTCGGAAGAGGAAAGGGATTTTGATTTCTTTTCCTTTTACATTTATAGCTACTGGGTTTCAGAATATTTAAACAAAATAGAAAAAAAAAAAATGAAGAAAAAAAGTATTTTAAAAGCTATACTATTTTAGTGGAGTAGAATATGTGGATTGGAGATTGTTAGGAGCATGTTCAGCCATTTTCATTCATGAAGACCAAAAAAAAAAAAAAAAAAAAAAGGGAGGGGGAACTGTCGATCATCCATCCATGTCAGGAATAGGCCCATATTCCAGAGAACAAATGCTGAGTATAACTATATATGCATGTGCGAAGTGTTGCTGGTTTAGCAAAACCTTGGGTAGATATTCAGTGCACACAAACAAACATATTTATCCGATGAAAGCTTTACTTATCGAGCAGAATAAGTACCTGTGGCTTCAACGCAAACTTTCCGCAAACAGTTAATGCTTGACAGGGATGGGAGATTTTAGTTTCTTTTTTGTTTTTGTTTTAGTTCACCACTTTGATTTTTCAATTGAAGTGGTTCTAGTTGGATTTCATCAGGTCTGCGAGGCTGTGCTTCTTAAAATAACACTCAACTTTACTATTGCGGCTTCATATCATCCATTTTGCGCATCTTTCAAGAACATGCTCATCAAACGGTTGGTGCCAAATGCTGAATATCAACTGATAAAGCACATATATAAGTAAACCAAGCAGTTACAAAGAGCCTTAAACCCTTACACAGCCCACAAAATGAGGTTCGTAACAGACCTACTGAAGGGACAAACTTGTTATTGCTTACAACTTCTGAAGCACATCAGAATCTTACAGGGACCATCTTGCAGCATCAAAATAATAATCAAATTTAGCCTCGGAAACCTGCACAATCAATTCCACATTGACGTTTGGAGAGTCCATTTAGCTAATAAATGAGTTTAAGATATAGAGAACGCCACGGCATGACTCATTGGATCCGCGAATAACCCATATTTCTAAGAATACGCTTCTCAGGCTGGTATGGATTAGCTAGACACTAACTGTCTGCAAAGGTCTAATGAGCAGCCTGTAAAGAGCTCGCGAACAGCTTGCAAATAGCAGCCATGGGGGGTTACAGTTGGAGCAAACTGATCCATCAATAAAAAAGCCACCGAGTCTGACATTATGGTGTACTTAACCGCAGCTGTTGCTTTGCTCTTAGACAAGTCACAAATATACACAATTCTAAAGCGCTCGGCAAGAATCTTAAAGACCCCGTGAAATCGAAATCGCTTAGTTTGTGTGTTAGCTCTGAGGCTAATGCTAGCTGACAAAACTTAAAATGGCAAATTTAAAATGGACAGTTTTTTGGTAAAGCAGATCTAAAAATCTAAAAGATGAAGTCTGAATTGGTTGACAAAACTGTGTTTTACCAGCAATACGCGTTTAATTTTTGCGCATGGAAAAATGGACCAAAAATACTGATTTATCAGCGCTACTAATTTTCGTCCAATCAGATGCTACGCTAATACTACTGTACTGTACCTGCAAGTGACACCTCGGAAAGATGTTTTGTTAGTCTTTTTTTACTTGCTTTCCAGTAAACAAATATTATAAATATCTAATAAAAAAAATACATAGAGATCAAGACCTGTTTTCATAAAATGTATTCAACCTGTATTTTGTCTCATCTGAGATTTAATTTTAGATATTGTAAATGAATTAGATGCAGTACTTTCTAAGAGTAGAGTTTTTGCAGTGTAACAAGTAGCACGTTATGTATGTAATGTAAACTAAATGCTATTGGCTATTTTAAATATGTCGACTTCCTGTTTCAAAAGGAAATGAACGCGATATCAACGCGATACTCATCAAAGGATTTCACAGGGTCTTTAACAATTAAATGGGCACTATTCTTGAAGCGAGTTGTTTTCCTATGCATTTAAAGTTCTTGTTTGCCGTTTTCGTACATTTTGACATTCTATCCACGATGCCGTTACGCTACTCTCACCTACTCTCGCTAATTCCGCACTGCCTTCATAGATATGCCAAAACTGCAGATAATACAGTGACACAGAAGTACAGGAAGTTCGGTTCCTCCAAGAATTCACAAATAAACAGAAATAGATGCACAAATAGAGCTCTAGAATCTAGGTAGGACAGAAAAGCACATGTTTTGACCTCGTTTGATTTCCACTGTGGATATTTGACCTGTTTGTCTTACCTAAAAATATATCTGTATGTTAAATGTTTAATCTCGCAGATGTCAGAAATAAGTTTTGCCGGAAAACATTAACGTCGCCTGTATACCACAGCCGTTTTTTTTGCCTCAGGTCGCGCCGAAATGGATCGCGTTCGATTCACAGGTTATAATGGCCTTTTTCTGCTGAACTCTCTCCATTTCATCTTCCCTCTCCTGTCCTGTGGTGGCATATCAGAACGTGGTGATATACAGACACGCAGCCCTCGGGCATCGGCGCTCTAATAACCTCATGTTGCAGGGGCCTTCCTCACAGAATCTCTCCATGCCAGATGTGAATTATTAAAATCAAATTAAATTTGGCCTGCATGTAAAAGCAAGTGTAATACAAATTAAAAATGGCAACTAGTGCCTGAAGTTTAATAAGTTTGAAGGATGATATCATTACAGCTTGAAAGAAAAAAAATGAGATTGGAAAGGCATATAAAATGAAACTTGATGTGTTGAAAGGTGAACCAACGGCGTTAATACAAATTGCGTTTGCGCCAGAAACCAGGGGGCGAGGGGGAGTTGGGGGGGGGGAAGGGGGCGTTTTGCACTACAGGTATTTCTGAAGAAACCAGACCACCAGCATTTCATACTTGCTTTCTTCTCATTCATACCACATTCACGTTTCGTTCCTCAGATCTTCATGCCGAACTTTGATCTGTGAGCATGCTCAAGGGGGGAAAAGGGTGGGAAAGCTTCGGGGGGTTAAAGTGTTATAAAGGTACTACTCATATTAACAATATGATTCTTTAACTATGGTTTGTATGCTAAGGAAAGTAGCTTATTATAGATATGAAATCTGTATATTAGGGAACAGCAGCACATTTCTCAAATTCTATGGGGAAAGTAGTTGGTGGGAGGGTGGGTTTCGGGGTGGGGCGGGTTTTTTTGCTTTATAAAGATCATGTTAAAGTTCTGGTTTTCTCAGCACAAAGCGTAAGGAAATATATATCAAGAGTATTGATTTTGCTGTGTGAAATGTGCAGTGGGAGAGCCAGGCACTCCCTGCGCTGTTCTTAAAGCCTGGATGAGACAATGCTGTTTACAGTTGTTTTTGGTTTTCTTGTTAATGTTTGTTGTTTTCTTTTGATATTTTCCGAGAAAAGAGGACGAGAAGTGCACCATCTATCTCTGCGATGCGACTGGTGCGGCATGACCAACTAAAATTGGACAATTTTTCTGTTTATTTCTTTTTCTTTTCTTTCTTTTTTTTTGAGACAGAGAAGATATGTCCAAGATAAATGCCTGAGAAACCAAACATCCCGTTGACATTTCTCAAATACTTGCTGCTTACATTGTTTTACGGTTATGCCTACTCATCTAATGATTTGCAGATTAATTTATGAACATGTTTATTTATTTAATTATTTATTTATTTATTCCTGACAACAATCTGTTTATGAATCGCCTATTTATTGGTTATGTTTAGAAAAATGTATGCATCGAAAAGAAACGCTTAATGGGCTTCTCTCTTTCTCTCTCTTTTTTTCAATTTTACAATAAAATTTTAAATTTAAATATGAGGTCTGTTTGTCTTTGGTTCTTATCTAACTCTATTAAGCCTAAAACATGCAGTGCTGTCTAAAGGTAAGCACGAAGAACTCTTTTTTTTAAACATGATACTAAAATGTATTTGGTAATCGTTCATAGATCTTAATCAGGTGAGACGACATACTGCATTTTAACCTGGTTGAAAACGAGGCTGAAGATAGACGTCTGGATTGGTATTAAAGTCTTAAATCGCTTAATTTTCACAACTTACAACTTTCAAGACTGTTTCATGGTGTTGTTGTATTTTGTAATTACCTGAACAGTCCGGTTTCCAACCTAGGCTCATTGAAATATGTGCCTCTTCATACGTTTCTGCAAAGCTAAAAACAATATGTACCTATACATACGAATTTCTGCAGTTTCCAGTTGAAATGAACACTAGAGGCAGTAAAACTCCCTTTTATTCTTTTAACATTTAACTTTTTTTCCTTTTTACACAACAGTATGATTTCCAGGTATGATGAATAAAGGCTAATTTACACAATTAGTTGCATAATCTTATTTTATGACATTTTTAACATCCTGTACGATTTGAAAACTAATACTTTTAAACGTTTTCCTCACATATACAGCTTCATATGTATGACTTTTCTAAATCACGGCCACAAAACATATCTCAAGTAGCATTATAAAACACTTCAATGCCAACCTAACGCAAACGTGCCAGGGTTACATATTGAACGTGTGTTTTAACATGTCTCTGGACATTTCACTTTGAAACTGCAGCGAAATTTGCAGTAAGGTACATAATTACGGGGTTGCAGAAATGTATGTAGAGGCACGTATTTCCAATGAGCCTGGGTTGCCTCTTTCTCTTATATGTACCATTTCATTCATCTAATCAATCGGCTCACCCTAAAATGTTCTTATTCTCAGTGGTTCTCTCTCATGTAGTGCTGCTAAGATTTATTCTAGTAAATTAAGTTGACTCTAAACAGCCCTAAACATTAGTTATGTGTAGGTGATGCATTATCATGAACTGGTTCATCCACAGGTTCTTCTTCTTTATGTATAGTGCTAAGTGAATCTTCTTCTAGAGAATCAGTTCAATCAAATGTAGATTTTTTGTGAATTTGTTCATTCAGAATGGTTCTTCCTGTTCGTGTATATTGATGGAAAGTGAATCTTCTTCTATAGAATCCATTCAATCAGACGTTCATTTTTTGTAAATTGGTTCATCCAGAATGGTTCTTACAATGCTATCTCACAAATAATTTGTACATATTTTATGAAGTGGATAACTTGTAGGGATTCGTGCAACCTCCCTCCTATGATATTGTATGATTTGTCTGGTGATGGGTATTATATAATAGGTATAAATATTATAAAATGTGCAACACGTATACAATACATACAATTTAGCAAAAATAGTATGAATTTAGTTGAGGTTTGTACGAATTGTATACATTAATCACTTCATAAGAAATTTACGAATTGTCGTGAGATTTGTCCGCCTCTTCCCGTATATGTATAGTGCTGGAAAGTGAATCTTCTTCTATGAATCAGTTCATTTTCATGAATTGGTTCATTCAGAATGGTTCTTCCAGTTCATGTATAGTAATGGAAAGTGATTCTTCTTCAAACGAATCAGTTTAATCAATGTTCATTTTCTTAAATTGAATTGTTCTTTCATATTGATGAAAAGTAAGTCTTCCAGTGAATCGATTCAGTTAGTTAATGAAGAATGGTTCTTCCTATTCACATAGAGTTGGAAAGTGAATTTTCTTTTAGTGAATCAGTTCAATCAGATGACATTGAAATTACCGTTTTTTTGTCCTTTGCAGGTAAAATATCATACGCAGCCTTGCACCTTTAATTTAAGTGGCTTGCATAAAATTTATGTAATGACCAAAATGATGGTTACAGCTTATATTTTACAAAACAAAATAAAATGTAGGTCAAGAACTAAATATACTGTGAAGCCATAGACATGAAGTAGTGAATATACAGTTTGTCTGGCAGCTGAAATATGGGAAGAGAATAAACGAGGATGTGGTTGAAACATTACAGTAATGAACTGAGGGAAAGAGAGAGAAAAGAAAGGGGAGAGCCTTAAAAAAGTGGAGGCAGTGGCTCATGAAATAAATTGGCCCAATTACAATAAAGTGTGGCTCGTGGTCAGTGTGCGGGCCGAGCAGTTCATCTTTATTACAATCTGTTAATGAAAATCAATCCTCCTCCTGATAGACTCTTATCTCCACGGCCTCTGAGCGCCTCACACGCAGGAAGATAATAAATTAGGGTAATATTGCCTTTGATGAGGGAGTGAATTGCAAATTATCATAACTTTCCAAGATTTATGATACAGATGCCTAATTTTCCAGCTCGGTTTTTCCTGGCTTGGAGGTGTAGAGGGGCCATTTGTTAAAAAGTTCTATAGCGCAGACTTATTAACAAATATACAACACGAAACCTAAATGCAGCACATTATGTATGCAAGACGCAGGCTTGTAGACCTGAGAGTGAACACGTGACCTGTATAAATGTAAAAAAAATGTCTACAGTGTAAAATAGTACAGATGTTCCTAAAAGTAATTAAACAAACACATATATTTTATAAATAAATCGATGTATAACAGCATTTGCAGCCAATTTCACCAAAGTGTTATTCATTTGTGTGGAAAATAATAACATAAAAGTGTTTAATTAAAGTTAATACGGTCGATATCTCTTTTGTTTGACTTGAAAGTTACTTTAAACGATTCCAGTGGTTTCCCAAACAATGCATGAAGCCCCCGCTCCGCACCCAAGCCAATCTCCGGCGAATTTTCTGATTGGCTGACCCAAGCAGGTCAGTCAAGACTCTTATTTGCTGTTTACAAAGCATTTCATTTCTTAGACACCTACTTCAGCAATATCCATCATGAAGCAGCAGCATTTCACGCGAGGTATGCCAAGTAAAAATCACTTACAGCTTTAATGTATCCAGTAAAACGGTAAACTCTTGCGGTTATGGTTTCTAATTGATTAATTAATTAAAAAGGCATTTGTTTAAAGAGAGCCATCCATCTATCCATTTATCAATCAACGTGCGGACATGTCCTGTGCTGTCTATTTATCTTCCTAAATATCCTATTAATGTCAAATTAATTTTTTCACTGTGAATATGAATCACTCTAGAGGCTTATTTTAATTCATTAGCCCAATAATTGTCCTTGTTTATTAGATCAAAGTGAGCAAAGAACAAAATAGATTGTCTTTTTTTATATGCATTTGTTTATATACCTCATTATACCGTATCTAGAACAAAGTAGGTCTATAGTCATTATAGTACGGCTAATTAAATGACTGAAAGACGGTAGTGAGACAAAACGCATAAAACCCAGGCGCTGTACTGGAGTAACAGAAGCGTACCGCTGTCGGCGGGTTAACTACAGGCGCGCGCTAGATGCACGAGATGATTTCTGACAGCTCTTGGCGTTAAGAACTTGCCTCTTTTCTTCTCCTCACATCGGGCGCAGTTAAAACTTGAGAGTGATGGAGTGCCGAGAGCTGCGAAGTACAAGAGAAGGGCAGCGCTGGAAAATGCTTAGTTTAGCATGATGAATGTGGTTAAACTGACGACATTTTAATCTCTGTCACGCGACCCCCGTCATTTCAGCTTCCACCCGAGGCCTTAAGAGTCCTTAACATCACGGGGACAGGAACTAATGTTAGCATCGCTTGGAAAAAAGCAAAGGGCAAACGTCTTTCATACCTTCTGTCCTTTAATTTGTGTTCAGTTTGTGTCGTAAATTGTCACAAAAAAATAATAATACTAACAGTAATAATAATAAAATAAAAATATTGAGCCACAGTGTTTATTTTAATGTGTGTTAATGCTAGTGCTGAACTGTTAAAATTATCAGTGTTGCCAACTTTCTTCAATCGAAAGTAGCTAAATCCAGCTTGAAAAATCACTAGATGATGTCATACCTCAATTTGCATATTCATTACGTCAGTGCGTCATATTATCTTGCTTTTCTGTAACCACATAATGTATTTTAATGCAGCCACATTCTCAATATAACTGTTTTCATTGATATATTTAATGGTTTCTGTATAAAACGCGAAATAGTGACTGAAATGCACCCCATTATTAGGCCTACTAATTCTACTTTACTTTAGTTGTCACTTGTTGCAACGCCTCAATTTATTTCTTGATTCTGATTGGTCAGTCGAGCCATTCAGCAGTCTGATAAGTATTAGAAGCAATAGTTTTGTTCTATTTTTTTATGCTAGTATCTAGTCTCTTGCATTAGATTGCTGTTTTCTTCCCATATAACAAGGGAAACCTGAATTAGTTATTTACTTGACAAGGAGCCGTGTAAAAAGTGAGGCACTAATCACCTTGTCAGGTATGTTTTGCTATTACAAATGGCTGACTGTACATTGTGGCTAACATAACTGCATCTAAAAAAGTTCCTGCAACATTTTATCGCTGGTGTAAGAAAATAAAGTGTTTTAAAGCCAAATCATCAGACGTCAGGAAAGAAAAAAAAAAACTTGAGATAGTCACAACTCATTTTTAATATGGAAAACAACAGATTACACAATACAGCAAATATTAGTTGTTTTATACAAACTAAAACAAAAATCTAACTAGATAAAACTGCTTCAAAACATCGCATTTAAAACATCTATACACAAGTTAATGTACACCTATATACACTCTTTCAATATATTATTATATAAAGAATTTGTTTTGTTTTCTCCTTAATAAGCAGAGCAGCTTGAAGACGTCTTTTCCTACCATGACTGTAGCTTAACGTGTGGCTGTATGGACCGGAGTCAAAAATATATGGATAGGTAGCATTTCATGTAGTTGTTGGATCCTGTGTAAATAACATATTTACAAAGTTCGAAGTGCACCTAAACTCGTGTGATTCGGGACATAATGTGCGTCTTTTACACTAATTTCATCCAACAGCGTCACATCTGTACAGTTTCCATTCTTTAATCGGTGATTAAAAAAAAAAAAAAAAAACCCAGAAGATACGCAGATTAGCTGCCTTCATCTTTTCCAGATTCAAGCCGTTGCCGACTTCACATTCGGAGAGTGTTCTGCCGTTATCCGTTTAAAGACTAAAACACTGCATGTTTAAATGAAGTGAGTCTCTTGCTCGTTTGAAGTCAGTTTGATTGTTTTTCCAGGAAGGTTTCACGGTTGAAGAACAGTCTGGCTGGTGGGTGTCCATCCTCAAGCTGGCGTCTAGACCAGCTCCTTCAGTTCAACAGAAACATAAGAACCAGAGCTGTGAAAACACAAGGTGTAACTAGCGTTCCTCTGCTATAAATGTGTGGAGTCCTGGGTGAACTCTGCTTCAGAGTGCTTGGCGGAAGTGCCTTAAGGTCCTCCAGGGCACCATACGCAGCCATGGAGAACTCTGGATCCCCCGTCGTGAGAAGATCGAACACGCACGACTGGAAATAAACGTCCTCTACCTGCAGCATCTCTCGACATTTCGTGGTCGCACGTTCCAACATGTCCACGTGCGCCGAGAGGCCCGGCTGCAACTCGCCACCATCGTCCTCCCCATACCAGCCGCCCATAAGCCGGTTTTGCTGCCGGTTGAGAACGTGGGCTTTGATGACCTCGCTGCGCGGGCAGCCGTGCAGACACAGCTGCAGGCCGCCGTTCTCCTCAGCTAAGTCCTCAGGCATGCGGATGGCGAAAGTTAGGTAGCGTCCGACCTGCCGCACAATGATCGACGTGCCTAGGTAGCGAGCGTGGATCTTCACTTGCCGTATACCTAGACCTCCACTACCCTCCACGATCCACAGGCTCTCTCCTTTCCCGCCGCTTCTCGTGCCGTCCTGGAACGCCGACGGCAGGTCTTCGGTGGTGGCCTGGTACACCTTCTGCTCGGTGCAGTCATGGTAGGACTTGAAGATGACGGTTATCTACAGGGATGATCAAACAGGAAATGGTGAGTAATGGCTCACACTGAAAATCAATACATGAAATTGCTTTCAATTGACTGGAGGATTGTTTCAACATTGTGTTTTTGCACAGCCTGATTTTTGCTTTGAAAACTATATGTTGGGACGTGTCCTAAACACCAGGTCAGTGGTGTCTTAGTATTATTTATATACTATTATAATGTTTCATTTTGGGAATTTGTCTAATGTTTAGCTTCATTTTTATTTCAGTTTTAATACTTTGACTTATTTTAGTTACCTGCCAAAGCCACATTTCTAGTTTTTATCTAACGTTTATGTTTTATTGTTTGTATTAATATTAATGAAAACCATAACAACACTGAACCAAGCACTAACAAAAGCATTTCAACTTGAACAGTGAGCTCACTGGTCCAAAATCCTGCATCACATTATTCAATTATATTTATAAAATCATATATAAAATGATATAATATCATTTATAAAAGGCTGAAAAGGCCAAATGTATAATTTAAATGACGAGGAAAATAATGTTATGCAAGTAAGAAATTAATTTACATTTTTTTGTTGCTAATAAAAAGAAAAAAAAAAAGGGAAAGCACCAGAGCTGTGAAATTTGAAATTGTAACCTTGAATTGAATTCAAATAACTTGAATTAAGTTGAAGCAATAACGTTTTTAAATGGATATAAATAAAACGGAATTTAAAAAAAAAATTAAAAATAAATAAATACAATTTTTGGTTAAACTTAATTTACATTAAGGTCACATTAATTATACATTTAAATACTTAATGATATTAATTCCCTACTGTACTTACTATATAATTAGGATTTGGCACTGGGTTACTTGGATGTAATTATTCATAATGTATTACAATTACTATAATAGATGTGACTTTAAAATAAAGTGTGACCTAATATTTTTAAAACAAAATAAAAGCACAAAGCAAAACTGCTACAATTTTAATATCAAAATGAATACTGCCAATATAAAAAACAGCAAATTCAAAGTGTGAATAAAATATATAATAGTACAAATATATAATACTAAAATAATATTGGAAGAGAGAGCTTGCTATTGTATAGAGATTAAGGAAAACATTAACAGGTTTAACCACACGATGGTAGTAGAGGACCAGAGAAAAATAAAGTGGACAACTTGGGATCTGCCAGTATCTAATCTAAACCAAACTCAATGACAAATCAATGGAACATCCAGCGGCACTTTAATAAAACTCTGATCAAATCACGAAGCTGTAAACCATCAGCCGTCATTGAAATTAGGTCATGTTCTACATTTTTATCCAAGAAAGCCCACTACATTTAAAGCTAAAGATACAGCACTGAGGCAACGTTTTGTGCCAAAGGATAACTTTACGAAAACTCATTACGTTGCGTTAAAGTCAGTGGTCCCCTGAAAGTTTATTAAAATGACAAATTTTATGTTCTCTTATATTATATTACTTTGAAAAAATGCGCACACATCGTCATTCCCATGTTACCGTCATACTTCATGTCTGTTCACCTTCCAGAAACCAACCGACCGTAACCAGAGTCTGAATAATTTATTTTCCATTCCTTCTTTTTGTCTCTCCCCCACTCTTTGTGAAACAGCTGGGGAATTCTATTATAGTCTTTTGGTCCTGCGTGGTCGACACGGCTCAACAGTCTAAATCCACATTTCTCTTAATAGAAGAGATCATTGTTTGGGCTGACTGTGTCTTTCTCAAGCTTTAGCATTGAATGGTTTCTTTGGACCATGCAAAAACATAAAGACATGGCCCATATTCCCCCCAAATCCTCCAAAGTTTCAGTTACGTTTATTTAGTCATCTATTTTGATAGATGATTGCCTTAAAATGCTTGTATAGTATCAAAAAAATGTTTCGCCAAAAATATCCTCATGTGGTCCATAACCTATGTGGCTTGCTTTCTTTCTTCTGCAAAGTGAATTTGAACTTTTCACCATTTCATACATGTAGTGAAAGCTAATGGGGTCCAAAACTTATTCTGTGAAGCATTCAAGAAATAAATCTTAAAATCACGTTCAAATGTTCAAAAGTTTTGGACCCCACCGAATCGCTGTATGGACAAAAAAGCTGAAAACTTCTT
Organism: Enteromius afrohamiltoni; assembly: GCA_034779775.1. Lineage (NCBI taxonomy): Eukaryota > Metazoa > Chordata > Actinopteri > Cypriniformes > Cyprinidae > Enteromius > Enteromius afrohamiltoni. Next base: position 6,838,301 of record JAUYWG010000060.1, on the reverse strand, counting down.
TAGAATATCTTCTTCATATTCAAACACGTAAGCCATATATTTTTGGAATAACGTGGGTGAGTAAATGATTGCTTTTTCACATTTTCGACAAGACACGTCTTCATAACACCACCAGTACTGTGGTTACTCTACTCTACTAAAATGACCAGATCAATTCAGAACAGGTCGCACTTACAGGAAGTTAAGAAAAAGCCACTAACCTTATTGGTTGCTGTAGCACTGGAGCCTTCAACCACCGGTACGTTTGTGACTTGAACCGAAAGGTATCGGTTGTGGATGAGCGGCCAGGCTCCTTCAACCCTACATGTCTGGAACTCATCTCGAAAAGTCCGCAAGTGAGGATCACCGAATAATCCACAATGTCCGTACTTTTTCTGTTGGGCCGCTGGGCCCGATGCGAGCACCCTGCTTTCATAGTTGCAGACGTCCACCACCGGTGGCTTGGAAGTGCTGGGTGCTTTGGCCGATGACGTTGGGCCATCACTGGAGCAGTTGTACTGTGCAAAGAGCTCTTTAATACGGAACACAGCGGAGTGGTACACCAAGTCTCCTCTACAGCCATGAGCTGTGCGACGTGTACACAATGAGTAGGCCCTCAGAGCAATGCAGTAGTCCACATCTGGAAGCACCTCCTCTTGCAAGCCACCGGAGGGTGAGAATGAGGCCACGTACTCCGCATTACAGCGCTGAATTCGACATTTTTGGCAGCACACTGTTGAGAATAAAGCAGAATTGGGGATTAATGAGACGCATTTCGAAACGTGAGAGAATCACTGTTTGATGGTCGGTTGGTGATGGAGACGTTCATGATTAAAGTTCTTAGCCTTGGATGGTTTCTAGCTGTCAATCTATAGGCTAAACCTGTTTAACAGCTTAACAACTGCAGGATTTTGTCATGCTGACACATTCATTGGTTGCACTCGAGTCAGCGTGGCATCTAAAAAGATAACTACAAGCTGGTGATTGCTATTCCAAACCAAGAAAACATTCCTTGTCTGAATTCCTTTTAGTGCTTTATGGTTATGGTCTAACGAAAGTGTGAAAATAGTTACTGCTTCATTTGATATGATGACTTTCATCTGCTTTGAATGCAGGCCCAACAATAACAAATGAGTTGGAATGTGGCTAGCATTAGTAAAAATATGAAAAACTCCCATTGCAGAGACATAGCAACTATTTTCTACAGGGTTAGCCACAAGTTTTGACCAATACATTTCCATGCCTTAATAGTGTATGAGGAATTACTAAAAATATTGCACAACAGCAAGGAAGCAGTGGTGTTCACAGGTACATTTACTTATTTATTAGATTAGCTAAAATTTACTTTTTAGAATAACATGCTATTTTACATAAACTTTTATAGATGAATCATTATGCATAATTTACAACTGGAAATGAATGCAATATCTAGTCTTTGAGTAGGCCTAACAGATGAATTTATATATATATATAAAAAAAAAAAACAATGAGGTGACCGTGTTTAATTTTTTTATGCTGGACTGGATGTAGATGCATTGGTCATGGTAAAAACAGTAAAATGTCAGTACGCATTTATTGTAATGTTATTAAAAACATCAACAGTTCTGATCAGCTGGCCTTGTTGATTTCGCTTTTCTCACACTGTATGCATATTAAGCAAATTTGTGGTGTAGCATAAAGAATCATAAACCTACAATACCTAAACCGTTTAAAACGGATTTTTATTTGAAGTCTAGTAGTGTACTATTTAACATATTTAATATGCATCCACATTTTATTTATATTTAGTTCACATCAACGTTTTTTTTTATTATTATGTAGTGGTAAAAAAAACCATTTTGTATTGTACTCAGAGCACGTAGCAAAGTATTTGCTGTACAAAATCGATTTTTTTACACTCGCGCACATTTAAAACTTTGTCTCGCGACACATACACACACACAAACATCATGCGCGTGCTTTTCGGAGCCGTAGGCGGTTAAACACGCAAACAACGCAAAGTGTAAATAACCATATTCGTTCGCCGCTGTTCACAAATAGCTATGTATTAGGCTAGTCTTTGAAACTAACTTTCTTCTTCAACACGGTCCCGAGCTTTCGAAGTAAACAACTTCAAACAGCGACACGGCGAAGCTAGCCAGGGTAGCGAAAGTTTCACCAAACTAATAAAACATCTGACTAAACTAAGCAACACGCTCGAAGAACGGTAAATAGCGTGGACTATCTTCAAACATCATTTCAGAAGATAACGTTAAGCACGATATTTGGTTATCACTGCGAACCTCTGAAGAAAAACGTTGGCTTTAAATCTGTTCGCAAACACGGCGCTGATTTGCTAGGGAGGGAGTTAGCAGCGCAACTCCGGCCTACAGGAGAACTAAATGCGTACGCATTGGAAAGCAAGTCACGTTAATATGAGCGAGTGTGCAGTCGCGTTAAGTAGCGCATGTAAGTAAAGTTATCAGATACGTTGATAGATCTTCTCTTTAAGCGACAGTGTAACGTTTCCCCCATTAGCTCTCGCTCTGGGACGTGTGCACGCGCATAGAAGCGATTGATACGAGCAAAACGGTTTACCTGGTCGGAGTAACAGGCACATAGAAACCACTGAAAGACAAATCCAGTTCCAAAGCTGCCGCTTAGCCAGGTGGAGGGTGCCGCTTTTCCCCATGCCAATCCATTCAGTTTGATTGCAGTTCTCCAACTGCTGCTCATCGGCGTTGAGGCTGCGAGAAATCACACAACTTTTTCATTCCCTTCCCCAGCCACTGTCATTCAGAGGAAAAGTGCTGAAAAGCATCGCATGGGAGGAGCTTCTTTTCGCCAACCCTTTCCATGAAAGCTGACTAGTGCTCAGTCACGTCTTTATATGAGTTATGCAGTCCAAAAGTATGCACATGAACGATTATATCTAAAAAAAAAAAAAAAAAAACTAACGTTTTTAGTAATCTAAAACATGTTTTCAGCGCGAACTACATTTTGCTTGTAAGAAATATATATTTTGAATGGATATATAGCCTAAGTGTTGAATGAAATGCGCAAAAGCAAACATGGGAACAAACTGTCCTACAAAGCTTATTCTAATCTATGTAATAAGCAGAGGAAAACCCAAGAAATGAAAATAGTTCAGCCTAGCCTGGAGGGATTCGGCATGCTAATCCTACATCCTCCAGTCTAATATCATGGTTTGTTGAACTACTTTGAGCTGGTTAATGTTTTGATCATCTTTGCAGTTGGTTCTTTGAGATATGGGGTTATATTGTGATTATGGGGAAAAGAGCAATATATTGCTTACCGTTTGAAATTATATTGTGGATCCATTGAGATAGCCTTGGAGTAAACACAAAATATATAGATTAATTTATATACATATTTGTATACAGATAAGCATGTTTGTTACAAAGGTGATGGTGAAAATAAATCTGCATTGTATAAAGGTTTGGTCTTTCATTCACACAATTCTAACCTACCATTGAAGTAAAACAATTGAAAATAGGGAGAAATGCTTTCTGACCACAATTATTGGCACACCTAGAATTTTTAGTGAGTAAAATATGTCGGAAGTATATTCCCATTCATATTTACAGTTTGGAGCACTGCAGGGTGATTATGAACATGAAATTATCCATCCATGGTTTCTTGTTTCACAGAAATATATCAAGGAGGAAAACAAAGGCCAAAGTCTCTTAACCATCAACACAATCAGAAAAAAAACTAATAATATATTTATGATGTGCAGCAAAAGATAATTGAGCTTCATCAGTTTAAGTGAAGTGGCGTTAAGAAAAGAGTTAGAGCAGTGAAAATGACCATTTCCACCATCAGGGAAATGATTAAGAATTTCTAATCAACATAAAATGTTACGAAGCTGCCTGGAAGAGGACGTGTGACCCTATCATCCTAATACACGGAGAGGAGTAGA
>JAUYWG010000060.1:6796208-6815528 GCA_034779775.1 Enteromius afrohamiltoni | reverse complement strand
CTGCCACGGTTAAAGTTAAAAATCTTCGTTTGTGTTCTGCTGAGGAAACAAAGTCACCTACATCTTGGATGCCCTGGAGGTAAGCAAATAAACATCACATTTTCATTTTTGGGTGAACTATCCCTTTAATCATGAAATATTTCTCAGCAGGTTAAATGTGAGTTTATTGTAAAGCTTTATTTTTGGTCTTCAACAACAGGGAGAAGAACTCGTCACCCACATGAGCACCATGTCAAAGCACACGCTAATGCTCTGCTCCACACATATACTTCCACAAAACTGTCATCTTCCAGTGATCTGTTCCTTATTAACTTGTGGATTATATGTGTAGGAGTTTTGAATCGCTTTATCCCTCAAGTAGGGGAACCAATCCCTGAAGAGGCAGGCGTAGAAGGTGTACCAAGGGTAAAAGCTCTCAGACTGCCGAGACGCTCCAGCTTCGATAATGTGCCAGGCGGCTTCATGTGAAGGGTAGGCAGTCATATTGATGTAACCTCTGCAATAAACACATCAGAGATAAGAAGAACGAACCTTTCATCTGTAACTCAAGTGGTCATGTGTGATAAAGAAAGTTGCATAAATGCTATTTACGACCGCGAATTAGACTTTGCCTGCCAATTTGTTAGCAACATTAGGCAAAACCATTTTAAACACCGTTGCATTTTTTTGTTTGTGTGTTTTACTTGCTCTTGTTTATATCGTTTCATTTTATTGTGGACATTATGCTGGCATCTCGCCCGGAGGCATCACGTTTGTTAATTAATTCCTGCCGCTTCGTTATCTGTTGTTTTATTCCTTTTTTAAGGTGTTTCGTCTGGAGGCATTCATAAAATAATGAATTTTACATTCAATTCCCGACAAACAAACCCACCATATTTATATTATTTTTTCATTAGCAGACACAGAGTCAACTTTTAATGAATTGTAAATTAGCATTTTACTTTAACATAAAAAAAAAAAACCAAAGATCTTAATGTGTTCTTACTTGATTTTCTCCATCGCGCTATCTGTGTCGATCAGGCCGAGTATGCAGATGGTTATGGACACATTGCTCCTTTGCATAGCTAGCTCATGCTGAAGGCCTCCAAAGAAACCGTTGAGTGCAAACTTTGTCGCGGCATACGGCAAAGCAAAGGGGCCGCACATTTTGCCTGCGGAAAAGAGTTGGACGTCATTCCACCATCTGTTCATTTCTTAAAGCAGTGATATTTGTGAAAAGTGTCATATCTGAATCACCTAGCAGGGAGGAAACGACAACTATTGATCCGTTACTCTTTTCAAGAGTTGGCAGAGCTTTCTGAGTCATCTGCGCGTAGCTAAGAAAATTCACCTGTACGAAAGAAATCAAATGAATGCCAAATCAACCGCATGTTTTAATTATATGGCATCAAATGTCCTTTTTGGTTCACATTCATCTTTGTCGGAGCTGACAAAGTCACTATTGTAAATACAAATTGTTTTCATCGTGAGTCTACACCTCCAGCAGCCACCGTGTGTGCTCCACGTCTCCGTCCCACATTCTGTATGGACTGGGCCCGATGTGGTTCAGAATCAGGTAATCCAGACCCCCTAGTTGTTCGATGGCGTACTGCACCACATTTTCAGCTTCGGAGGGGCTTGCCATGTCCGCAGGGATGAACAAGGCCCTTTGAGCTCCCAATTCCAAGCACTTGCTCACAACCTGTGTTTGGAGGAAAGAAGCAATCATATATCCCTGAATAATGCAAATGACGAATGAAAGAAGAGTGCCCAACTGACCTGTTCTAAGACATTTGCTCTCCTTGCTGTGATAATGAGTTGGGCTCCTAAACGGGCGTAGTGGTACGCCAACTGCTCGCCGATGCCAGTACTGGCACCGGTCACCAGCACCCTGGCACCTTTCAAGGACTCTAAAAAAGACATAAGTTCTTGAGCTGAGCGCCATGTTTTAGAATGCTTTATAATGCACGAAAACTGAGTGCATTTGTCAAACATGTCTGCCCAGCACTTTTATATAGAGAAGCAATAGAATAGGCATTGCTATGTGAGAGTGTAGACAAATGACAGTCATTGCATAAAAATGCATGTATATATTGTCCATGAAGGTCAAATGAGAAATTCAGTTTTCAGTCACGCTGATTGAGGGGAGAAATTTGCATTAAACCTCTCCAATAGCCTCTCTGTACTCCAACAAACACTCTGGGGTAACAGTAATTCATTTGAGGGTAATACAAGGTGCTACAACAGCTGCAGGACAGAGATGTTCCTTTGCTTGATACACGTCCTCAATTGCATGAATGTCACTGAGGCCTGGTGAATTAAAGCCTTGACTGCTTCTCGGTACGGTTTTTACTACCGTACCCAATATTTGTGCATGAGAGAACATGTGGTGATCTTTAGGGCCACGCCATACATGTCGTTCATGTCGATGACCATCAAATGTTAGACATCAAGGTTTGTCTATTACATCGCCCCGAAGCAGAAAATCAATTTTCAGTGATCTTAACGGGAGATATATTAAAACTGGTATGAACTTGCCAGTTCTGCAGAGTTCAGGTCTTTCTTAATCACAATCGTTCCTTCACTGTGATGGCGAAACAAGCGATTTAATGTTTAATTCAAAAACAATTTCAGCTAGCAGATAATGCAACATAATGCAAATGTATTTATTCACATGACTGCTATCTTGCCTTGCACAACACAGCCATTTATAACATCTCAAAGTGACAAAGAGATAACAACAAATGGCATGCCTTTAGTAGCCTCCTATCCGAGTTATGCAATTTTATTGTGTACAATAACTGCAGGGTTTTGCTAAATGTTACAACATTAGGTTATTTTTTGATCATTTTTGGAAAGATGCCTGCTTATTTTATGGAACAAACCCTCTGGGAACATTTAAAGAGAAAACAACGTATCATTTCAAAATCATTCTACAATAGAGAACAGCCTCAACAGTATTAGGTCCACCACAAATCTTGCCAGAAGAAAGAAAACTATTCTTCCTCCTAAATCCTGGTTTGACTAATCACGGGTCTTGCACGTGGCTTTTATGCATCATTACAGTTTATAGGAATATTATATTTTATTACAGCACGTAGATAAACAGAGAGGGCATTCAACTCACCCTTATTAAATGATGGAGCGCTCCATCGAACCGCAATGAAAGCGACGCACACGCTGCCCAGCAACAACACCTTGGCAGAAAGATTCATTTGAGGAAATCTGTGGAAGATTAAAACGCACAGAAGTTTGTAGTTGTTCAGCTGTCAAAAATCAGAAACCTGGTTGCTGTAACCGAACCAGCAGAACCGGATCATTATGTGTGTCAAAAGGCGGAGCCATATCAAAGTACAATCCGATTGATGGGCGTAAAAAAAAAAATGGGAGCAATTAATGTCCACCATAAACGGGACAATAACAAGCGTTTTTTTAAATAAATATAATTAGACCTAATGTTTGTTTTACATCCGGCTGTTTGTGTGCGTGCGTGTAGAATTTAAGATAAAATACTGTCTCCATATAGAAACCGAAAGTCAAAGTTATTAAGTTTACTTTTCAGTAGCTACATGGCTAAATTACGGAGTGACTGTTTTTTGGCGTTCAATAGAAATATCTTGTTTCGCAATATAACGTACAATTCGTATTTCAATGATTCATACAATTAAATTATAAAACCGAAACAAAGCAGCTGATAGTTACTATGAGGGAGTTTTGATGGCGGCACATTCATCAATTGAATAACACCACAAGTCTATTAAAGTAACCCTTACACTCGCGTGCTTAAAAGTCTGTTCATTTTTCAAATCGCATATAACACATTTATCTAATTTTATATACCCGACGTTTGTTTTGTCGAAAGTGCGGATAGTGAAAGCCTAACGCATTCAAAGCGAACTTTATTGCTGCTACCAGCTCGTTCTGCTGGAGCAAATGCCCTTGTCAGTGAAGTTCGCTGTCAAGAGAAAGCTAAATATCTTATAAAGCAGGGGTTTATTTCCATTTTGTGCTTAATACCATACCATTGCTTTGAAGGCCATGGCTGCTAAGATTCTGCCTGTGGTCAAGTAAGTATTTTTTGCGTTGTTGCATACGTAGCTAAGTGAGTTAGCAGTTAGCTTACAAGTGTCTGGGAGTTATGAGGACTGGAATATTTTGTGCATGATTATATTTTATGTATTGTTTATAAATTAAATGTACATACATTCGAGTGTTCATCTTATTGTTAGGTTAAAGAGACTAATTTGCTAGTAAGTGTATTTACTAGCAAGAACTTAGGCTGTGCAAACATTAAAAAGACTATTGTTTTGAATTTTTGTTAAGATAAAACGTATTATATATATATATATATATATATATATATATAGATATTTTTTTTTGTCTCATAATAATTTACTAGCTTGCAAACATCTGTAACGTTACTGTTTACTTCTGACTTTAAATAACTACATTTGTTTTGATGTATGTTTCAGGTTTGCAACAAAAGTTACCATTGCAGGTGGCGCCCTATATGTTGCGTATGATTCAGGACTTCTTGGAGATGGCAAGGAAGGGTCTGTCGCCTTAGGTCGAGCTAAAGCTGCCGTCCCACCTGCTGTGGAGGAGTGGATGAAGTATTTCGGCTTCGAGGTATGAGAAGTTATGAAAGCGCACGGATGAAACTGAAAGTAGAGGCTTTGACTTTTGATGTGGCGTAAGGTATTTCGAGTAAGATAGATGCCAGCATGTAAGTTATCAATGAGAACGTGCTTGCAGAGGTGTGACCGCATGCTTTTAAAAGAGTGAGTCAAGTTTAGTTTTAACACTTTTATTCAGCAAGGTCGTTTTAAATTCGTCATCGAAAGTGACAATAAAAAATATGTACAATGTCACAAAAGATTGGTTTTTAAAATTCTTTTGGCCTTTCCAATCATCAGAGAATCCTGAAAATGACCTTTTAAATAAATAAATACATTAATTAATTAATAAATATGAAGCAGCCATTTCTTTTTGAAGCAGTAAATCAGGAAGACTCACAGGAATAAATTACATTTTAAAATATATTTAAGTATAAAATAATTATATTATAATAATATTTCACAGTAATTCTGTTTTGCCATATTTCATATCAAATAAATGCAGCCTTAGTGAGTATAAGCTTTCTAAACATCTTGCTGACCTCAAACCTTAGAATTTTAGCGTATGTATAGTTTCGTAACCCATGTGTAAGGCTGACCAGATCACATGGGGGTGTGATATGTTGTTTCGAGTTTTTTTTTTTTTTTTTTTTCTTTTAATGTGTTTTTTTTTTTTTTAAATGAAATTTTGTAGCTTCCTGCCACACCCAAAATCGAGTTCTCACCACTGGATGCATGGAACTCAGGTAAATGATTATTTGGTGCGAGATGTTTATATATAATCAGTTTTTATCACACACGTAATGTAAGTTTTGTATATATAATGTTTTTTTTTTATTTTTTTATCAGGGGTCCAGAAGTCTATCCATGCCCTATCAGTCGGCCCATCAACAGTTAGTGACTACACCAAACAAGGCCTCCAGTACGTTAAAGACCTCACAAAATGAGCGTTTAGAACGTTATAATTAGGATAAGTTGCTATTGAAGGGTTTCAGTGGATGAGAAGACTGTGTCACAGACTAAATTCCTTTCAGTTTTGTGGAACAACAAGTAGAATTCAAGATATGAAGATAATGTGGTACAAATCAAATGGTTAATTTTTCGTTTTTTTTGGTTACAGAATCACACAGTTGTAAAACTTTGAGAGGAGTCCAAAAAAATGGAGATCATAATAGAAGTGTGTTCTATATGTATATTATTCAACTCTTATATTTATTTAAAAAAATCTTCCCCTTGAATCATCTGAAATTCACCTTTTTATATAGGCACTAAAGGACTGCGAGTGATCTTTGTATAGTTTAAAATCCCATGTTGCTCTGTCTGTTATAAAATAAACCATGTCCAGTATTTTGAGGGATGCAGTTCTTCTGCATGAATGTGTTTGCTTTTATTGTAGCTTGTTGTTTACAAGACTAAGTTAAGTTTGAGGTAAATATATAGCTTCTTACCACATAAAAGCATTAGTTAGTAACACTTTTCAGTCTACCACACGCTAATGCTGCATGTCTAGATGTCGAGATAGACCCCAGGTCTTTTTCGGAAGTCTTGAGTCATTTTGGAAGTTGCCGCACGTCGTCTTACCAGAACATGACGAATAAAGAAACATGTATGTGTGTGGAAACATATTAGGGGTTTGTGGGTTTTGTGCACTGTGGCGTAAGTAGAAGTCCGTTGAAACTAAAGAAATGCAGCGAATGACGAGAACTAGGGGTGGGCGATCTCAATCTATGACCTTATCACGATTTTTTTTCCATTTTGGTTTTAAAGATAATGAGCAGCAAAAACTAGCAAGCCTGACTGGTTTAAGTAATATAAATAAAAATCCTCAAGCTTACTTAAACAGTCAAAACAAAGACAAATGCCGAGCAGAAGAACAAACACAAGTGATACAAATTAAATGACGTAAAATATATATATAAAGGGAGAGAGATTTTAAATAAAGCTCTAAAACCTTTGAGCTTTGAGTGATTTCTCTTTTTCATCAAGGCACAATGTGTATGTTTTTGCCACTTAAAGTTGCGCTTTTTTAAACGATAACAGAGGCGAAGCGCGATGACATAGTGACGGAGCATGGAACCGCGGGAGGTGTCGTTTTCACAAAGTTCATTAATATCTATTTGATCACTTGTACATGACTTATTACTTGCACAATAAATAATATATACATGCCTCTATTAAAACTCTGTCCAGTCCGAGGTTTTCGCAAAGCTCTCTTCATTTAGGAAACGCCACAATTATATTTATTCTATTACTTTGTTGTTTGTTCGAATACCTTCTTGCCTCAATTGTTGTACGTCTAAGTTTTTGGGGTTTTTGCAAAGTGTTCTGCTCACGCTTTGTCTTTGAGCTCTCGCACAGAAAGACGCCCGTCACATTTCATCAACTGATTTGGTTCTCAGCTTCCTGTACTTATTTTATATATATATATATATATATATAAATATTTTATTTTAATGTCAGTGAGGTCCTATTCTTTAATTTCTCATTCATCCATGATTCCTAATTGTGCTGAAGTATTGATATGTTTAGAATGTCCTGCATTTACATACAGAAATAAACAGTTTATAATAATATATAATAATATAATATTTATAATAACTTATAATAATTGACGTTTATAGGACGTGAAAGATCAAAAAAGATTGAAAAGTAGGTTATAGACATTAAAGATCAGTCAAGATTGAAAAAAACATCACCCCTAGTGAGAACGTCTGCTGTAAAGTAACTAATGTGATGGCAGATGCTCTTTCTGGAACATTTTCTTCTCACGCTTTTTTTCCCCTTCAGCCTTGTTTGCTTCATGCTATTTTTGTGACCGTCTAATAAAAATCTTTAAATATTGCACCTAAATGCCCTTTAATGAATGGAGTTCTTTATAGCCTGCGTACAGACTTTTATGCATCTTGACAAATCAGTTATCTCCAAGAATTCTTAAACAGAGTTCTATAATGTACATGTGAAAGAATGGAAGTGTCTTCTTTAACTTGCACATCTAAGTGCACCTATTTCTGTTTAACTAGACAGTAGTGTAACTTAGGATGTGGTGATGATGGTGAACTTTAGCAGAGGTTTAGAATCAAACAGCCCCCAGCTGGTTTCGCTTCCTCTGAAGTGGCGCTTTTAGAAAGGCAAAATGCAGAGTCATTGCTTATTGAGTTTTTGTTGTTCTTTTATTGACAGTTTTGACAGCTAGTATACACTGTAACAGCTAACCTTGGCTGCACGACATTTTAAAAGCATCAAGCGCCTCCTTTGATCACTTCATCAATCCACTTTATGTATTTAGAAATGTCTGTGAAGACATTGGGAATGTTCGGGTAGCGACAGTTTTTGTGCAGGTTGAAAGAAACTATCCCCACAGCTGTCCCACTGCACACCAGCGGACCACCAGAATCCCCCTGCAATGATAATGCATTTGAGATCGATTAACTGACTTTTTTTAATGGAGTTCCACATAAATACTTTCTCCTAAATACTGATGTAGACGTACCTGGCAAGCGCCACTTTTGGTGTCAAAACCCCCAGCGCACAGGACATTGTTGGGGAGTTTCTGTGGCACTTTATTCCACTCTGTCTGGCAGATAGTAGAGTTAATAATCGACACATCTGTTGCCAGAAGATCGTTTACCTCCTTGCCCTGTTCAGTTATACCCCATCCTGCAATCATGCATTTAGTCTTTGCAGTCAGTGGTTTGCCCTTTCTCCGGATTTTGATGGTTTTCACACCTTTCCCATTTTTCAGTTTCTTGGACAGCTAAAATTTCACATAAGAAAATATTTGTGATTACCATTTAAATTAATTTATAATGAAAATGTAAATGCATGCATTATTATTACATTCTAAAATAAATGTTATTTAATTATACGTGTAAATGTAATTATAATCTTAGTATGTTTTATTTTAAACTTAAATAGATTTATGAATACCTTCAGAAGCATGATATCACTCCCAGATTTGACATTTGTGAAGGATGGGTTATGTTTACTTTGCACTGTGTGTCTTTTCAGTTTGGCTCCTTCTGGACTGATGTTGTGGGTTCCCAGAATCACAGTCATGTTGCCACTTTATTCATAACATGAACATAATTGCATATTAGCAAACAGTTTTTTTGAACACCAAACATTCTAGGTTATAAAAAGGTTTACCTTTTATCGCAGTGTGCAGCTGTGAGCACGTAGTTTGGGTGGATGAGGAATCCTCCACATCTGTGGCGTCCATTAAGCTGCACTGATGCCATATACTGGAAGGAGTTCTTCTTCGCTTTTTTGCCATTGATGATACCAGCTCCAAATGTGCCTAAGCAAACAAAGATGCAGATTAGAGATAACAAAAAACAGTTGAGTTATCACTTTATAATCAGTGAAGCATTAGTTTGCTAACCAGTTGATAGCAAGCTGATCAAAGCTCCTGAGAGCAACAGGCCGTATGCTGCATTCATCTTGATAAGATGCTGCTGCTGCGACCACCACAGTAACTTATGTAGGTCTCTACCACAAGACACATCCTGACAGTCAGTTATGATGCAAGATGCACAATAAGCTACAAATACAATTTTCTTTTCATTTAATGCTAGATCTTCTCCACCATGTCTTGGTGTCAGGTGCTGTTAAATTTCTTTGGCAGCATTGCTATAGATTTAGAGATTCCTCTTTTGGATTGAATGAACCTGTTTTTTTCCGTCATATTTTCAATTTCATAGAATATAGAAAACACAAAACATGTACCACAAACAGATGTGGCACTTTTGGTGTCCCAGACTGGGACAAATCCTTGTTGTGAAATTTTTGGACGTTTTGTAAATATCAACTACAATGAAACATTGCCATCATATGGCTTTATATGGTAATTTTTGGTCTGTGCTTAACAGTGTACAGACAGGATGGGCCCTGTTTCTGTATGGGCCATTCTACAGAATTGGCCCACATGTAAAATATTTTCAGTACTGGATATTCAAATCCTAGGTGTTTGCTAAGATATTGGGTACTTTAAATTGAAATGTGGATGGCTGTCCTGAACCCTAACCACTACCATTAAATTTGAGGGGTTTTTTTTCTTTCCAATATTATATATATATATATGTATGTATATATATATACACACAATATATATATTTTCAATATTTGTATATATTCTTGCTAGAAAATAAAGATTTCACATATGTTCCTGATGCCTGTGTACGTACATATTTGCATAGTATGTAACCACAGTGTAAGTACAGTACATAGTATCTACAGCTGCAATGTCTGTTACTTCACATATGTAACAATCCAATGAATGGTATGTGTAAGTACAAATGTGTTACAGGACATTGGTAACAACACTTTTTGGTAATGAACGTACAAATGTGTTACAGGACTAACAGCACTTTTTGGGAAAGTAAGTGTTACATTTTATATTAAGTAAACAATTCCTATGGATTTATCATGTGATTACTCTGATGTAAGACAGCAGCGGTCAGTAAATTAGGCTTTATATATAAATTGTGGTTAGTGTCCAGAATGTCACACTTTGAAAGAAGTGGACAGTTCCTGAGGAGTTACCATGTAAGTACACTGGTATTACAGTGGTGCACCAACTCCTCCCACTTTATCCCTAAACCTACCCATCTCCACCCCCTGATCACCACAGGTTCTAAATACTCTAATACATGTTGTAGTGATATAAATCCGGTTACACGAGTACTTAGTGAAGTTACGTACTGAACCATTCTGACGGTTGTTACAAGCAGAAATATCTGGAACCTGGCCCAACTTTAAAGAGAGGTTAACAATTGATGCAATAGATTTCATGACCACAGAAGCAGGCAAAAAATCCACAGGGAAGGTTTCATTGTGCACACTGTCTTTGTAACATCATTGAAGGGTATTGAGTGAAAAGAGTTTAAAATAGAGGGCCGCTCTAAGATAACTGTAGAAGAGATAGCTGATGGTACAATGCTGGCTCTAACAGCCATAACCTTACCCACAAAATAAGATAAAAAATTACTACAATCATCATTAGAAAACACTAGGAGCAGATGATATAACACGAGACACAAGGCTATTAATAGTGTCAAACAAAGTCTTGGGATTCTTTTTACAGGTTAGGATCAAGTTTTTAAAATACAATGCTCTGGCCTCCTTGATCATCTCATGTAAATCAGACAATAGTTCTTTGAGATGTAGACAGTGAACTTGGAACCATGTAGATTTCCACAATCGTTCAGTCTTCCGACAAACACGTCTGAAACTGCGAATTTCTTAAATGGAGCCACTTTATCCAGTAACAAAGTGCAGTAATCATTAAAAGACTGTACAGAACTGTCAATGTCATTTGTAATAATAATCGAGTTGGAATCAAAAGTGGTCGAGAAATTATCTAAAGCAACATGGCTAATCATGCGAGAGCAAGACACCCGCTTAACCGGCAATGGATTCTCGTTACACGCAAGATTAAATAAAACACATTTATGATCACTAACATAAACATCTTCGGTACACATATCATAAATATCTAAACCATGAGAAAACACTAAATCGAGTGAGAGTCCTTTATCATATGTAGCACCAGAGACATGCTGAACAAAATTAAAAGACTCCATTGTATTTAAAAATTCTGAAGCAGTATCGCATGCAGCATTGTCCACATGAATGTTAAAATCACCAACAATAATAACTCTATTCAATTTAATGATAGAGGATAAAAAGTCAGTGAAATCATTTATAAAAGGGCCCAATGTTCCAGGAGGTCGATAAACAAGAATCTTCTGTCTGATCGACCAACCTTGGACATCTGTAGTTCGAAGGATTAGTATGTGTTGGTATTCATCAACGGACAAATAAACTGTTTGTTAAAAACCACAGCAAGTCCACCACCGCGGCCCATGAGCCTAGGAGTGCTGGTAAATGAACAATCCACAGGACAGAGCTCGATTAAGTGAGAAAACTCCATACTCCGTTGACATGTATCTGTCAACAACATAAAGTCCAGCTTTTTATAAGTAAATACTTCACTGAGCAGGAATGACTTGTTTCTGATGGATCGAGCATTTAGTAAAGCCATCTTAAGCGGTGCAGAGTTACCACCTGGAGCAGGGACAGAGGTGCACGGCAGCGGCCTCAGGTGCGCATACGCCGCGATCACTTGGGAGAAACTCTCAGGGGTAGAAAAACCGGAGCACTGGAGACATCCGGAACAATGGAGCAAAGGCACGGCAGTCTGGAAACAGCATAACAATGCTCCAACTTCAACATAAGTTGGATAATCGACATGAATCATCATAGATAATCAAATTAAAATCATTGCTTGACGATCATACACCCACGCAGCAGACACAACATTGGTAGACAAACTTAAAAACAGCAAGGCACAAAAAGTAAATAAAATCAGGCGGGGCGAGCCCCCGGCCACCGCGGCAATGCCAAACACAGGCGCCATCATGGACCAGAAGTAAACAACGTTTTAGACAAATGTCAATACAGTACTTTTTTTCAGAACCTGTGCTTGGCTTATTATTCCATTCAACTTATTTGTCTACTGTAAAATTGGCAAAGGGAATGTTTTTTTTTTTTTTTTTTCTGTCATGCTCTGTCTGCAGGTCACGCTCAGATACCAGGCAGACACGGAAGATGAATTTCAAAAGGTAAGTATTATTTATTTTACAACAAGCAGACAAAGCATTCACAGGAGCGGAGCTGATCATCAACATAGGTAAGTACTGCAGGTAATATAACTCAAAGGCTCCGGTGCATAAACAATCATTAGAGGACAACACAGGTGAGTAGCTCGTTGCAGCTGAGGTAACAAAGGTAACTCAAACTGTTCAATGCAAAATCTTTAGAGAATTCCGATAGCAAAGGTTCAAAGTCAGTACTCAGTCTATCAAACGGTAGTCAAGGCAGATGCATGAGGCAATTCAGGCAGGCAGATCGGTATGGCAGAACAGAGTGGATCAAACGAAGAACACCAGGTAAGGACCTTGAGCTCAGCTCAACGCATGTTGGTCTGAGCTGATCTTTTAAGGTGAGTGAGTGATTGGAGACAGGTGTTCAGAATTCCGGTGATTGGGATCTGGTAAGTAGGTCAAGTGCAGGGGCGGCTGGTTGTGGTGTGCTGGTGACTGATTCAGGATCAGGTGCTTGTGTGCTGGTGACAGATTCAGGATCGGGTGCTTGAGAGGATGTGACACTGCAATAGCAAATAGCATTTGTAGTTGATGTTGTATGTATGTTTTTCGATAATGGTAGAAAGCACTTAATGTGTTGATTTCTTTCCCACCCCTGTCAATCATGATGGATGAATAAACAAGTTAAGTTACAGCATGTCCAATAATGAGGGCACAATATTTATTCCGTGAGAGTCCCCCCACTTCCCGGCCCCATCAAAAGCCACATCACCCCTCGATTACACTTCTCACCTTTTTCACCCCTGACCCATTTTCATGCCTGAAAAGTGGTCATTGTGAAAATGCACGTTATCAGCAAAACAATTATATTTTGACCCCCATATGTTCAAGGCCAATGTCATTAACTTCTTGATGTTTAGTGGTACCCTATTCACCAACCAAGCAATGGGTATTGTTTTTAACACTTAATCTTTTTAGAATTTACAAATATGGTCTCCATGAAGGACAGTATCTCTTCACTGGAATGCAGTAAAGTGAAGGCAGTCAAACTTACAATTTAATGAATTGTTCAATCACCACCAGTCATAATATACTCATTCTAAAGTCAAATGCTGTTGTTTTTTTTTTATATGTTTATTTTTGTTATTAATATGGCACATACAGTATTGAGGATATATCAGAAATCCTCAATTTATTTTATTGTTTTGCACTGAGACCTTGTATTGCAATGAACTTTTCCCCCCATTGAACTGTTGAGAAAAAGGCAGAAATGAGTATAAACTCATTTTATGGCAAAACACATGTGTATGTGTCAAGGTTAAGAATTACTAATGAAAATCTACCTATGATGATCAGTGTGGTCACAGCTGTGGTGAACAGTCTCACGCAGTGAAGCGTGTCATAGTGCTTGTAGAACGTTGAAAATGTGTCACTGACTTTTAAATTACTCAGGCTTTATACAGCAAACCACAGCATTTCCTGGATGTTAATTGTGTTGATTAAATGTAACGTGTGAAAATGATGATGTTAAAACAAGGATTTCTGTTAATTAACCCCAAAATTACATCCACTGAAAAATAAAGGCATGAGGGTAAGTCATGACATTTATTTTGGGGTGAGTTGTAATTAAATTTTATAAATAGTAGATTTTAGGTGAATTTTCCTGACATTTCTGGTATAAATGCTGAGGCTCTGTTTGTCAAAAACTTGATTGAAAGCCCTGACCAGGCTAGCATAGCAATAGTGGTTCAGTCAATGGTGTTTTTTTGTTTTTATTATTTATTTTAATTTTGTTGCTATTTATTTTTACAAGCATATTCACTTAGGATTGTTAGATCACAACTTTAGTTATTATATTATTATCTGTGGTGAGTCTCATGACCTTGAAAACTAGACTTTCTCACAGGGTGTCTGACCACATGCACTGAGCTCCGCGCCCACTGGAAACCAGGCCTGCTGAGAACGGCTGACACCATATCTCCGCAGAAAATCATTTGCTGCTTGTCACATCTATCAAGATTTATTAAATTAATTCATAAAGAAATTAGGTTAAAAAAATGCACACGCACAAGCATTTCATAATTGAAGTTTATTCATCAAGTTCTTACTTCAAAGCATCAAGAATAGCATTTATCCATGTTAGAGATTTGGAAATCTTGGTGTAGACATTGGGTTTAATAGGTGCATCACAGTTGCCTATCTCATTGAATGAAACGACACAGACTGCATCACCTTCACACACCAATGGTCCTCCAGAATCCCCCTGAGAAAAGTTAGAAAAGCGCAGGTCGTGAATAAAATGTAACTGTCACACTGTATTTGTGTCCTTTGCACAATCTGGGATGCACTTAAAATTAAACTGGAAATTAGGTGCTGGGTGTCCGGCTAGAGGAGAACTGGCCCCAACTAAGCCTGGTTCTCCCAAGGTTTTTTTTCTCCATTTTCTCACAGATGGGGTTTTGGTTCCTTGCCACTGTCGCCTTTGGCTTGCTAAGTTGGGGACACCTAATTTCTATTGATTATCGTCATTTTGGCTACAGAGACGTCTCTGCATTTAATAAGTAAATAATTTCATCACTATTCATTACCATCACTTTGTTCTCTTACAGTATTAGATAATGTTCATCCCTTTGTTGCATAAATAAAAGTGATTGATTGATTGATTGTGATTTGTTTAGAATAAGAATTGTACCTGGCAAAATCCTCCTGGACCACCTGCACACACCATATGTGAGGTGGAGTAATATTTGTCCCAAAGCTTTTGACATTTCTTTTGGTCAATGATAGTGACGTCCACTTCCATGAGCTTAGTACTTGCTGTATCACTGTTGTTTTTCTTCCCCCATCCTGCAACACTGCATTTGAGCTTGGCCTTGATGTCCTTATCTTTCTTTGGTATGGAGATCCATTTGACCTTCTTGCTCTTCTTGAGTTTTCCATCCAGCTACAGCAAGTGACTCAATCATTAATGCTCAATTTTCAAAAATGTATACAAATTGGACCAACTTAAAAAAAACAAAACAAATCTGCTTACAAGGTATGTTCGTATTTTTATTTTTATAATTTCAGTTATTAGTTAATTATTTTAACTAACTTTTATTTTAATTATTTTAACTCTTTAAAGCAGTGCGCAGCTGTCATGACAAACTGTTCAGACACAAGGAAGCCACCACATTTGTGTTGTTTATTACTTTGAATCGAAACCATGTAGGGTCTTGAATGAGGTTTGGCTTCTGTGCCGTTCACTATACCCACTTGCACAAATGATAAGGGAGAGGAAAATTAGTTTGGGTTGGTTAAGTGAGAAGTAGACTTGACCTAATGTTCTTTCAGGTCAACAGAGCGCATAGTGCTAACAATGCATAAAATGGAAATGTAAAATATGTATATAATAAATGTAGAAGGCATAATGCAATAGCAGTCAGTTATGTAGCACTTTTTATCAGACTTACCGGCTAGGGTCAGATACGGTAGTAGGGTGACGAGCAAAAACACGGAAATGATCATGATGCTGTAACTGGAAGGTTTCTCCGAAGTCATCAACAACTCACTGGTGTTGATGGTGGTATTTAATGCAAAGTGGGTTGGTTTAGACCCCCAGTAGAACTCATACTTCCTCTATCACAGCTTTATGTGGTTTCATTTTGCACTGAAGTGGAAAAGAGGTGTTTGAGGTCTTAATGGAGGGGCACTATTCTTCCCCCATTCTGATGCAATACCATTTCTTGTAAATTTTGTTAGGAACTTAGTCAAATTGACTCTTGCTAATTTGGTTAGATCACTGCAGGCCAGTTCACAATGCATTAAGAGACACCAACCTAAATAACAGTTAGCCTGATCAGGGTGTAACTCATGTTGCTGATGACAGTGCAAAACATTTGTTGCATCTTGAAACGTCACCCTCATGTTGTTCTAAACTGTCAGACCTTCATTCATCTTCAGAATACCTGAGGGTGAGTAATTAATGACAGTATTTTCATTTTGAGTTGAACTAACCCTTTAAGGTACAAACAATTAATTGATTTAAATTGTAAAAATATAGTAACTTACACTATTTGCATATTATGCCTTTGTTAATCCAAATTGAGTTTTGATTTGTATGTGTATCATTCTGTCATGATAGTTTCTAGTTCTCCTCATGCTTTGCTTTAGTCTCTAGAAGTGAATGTTGAAAGTTAGTGTTGTTTTCCATAACACTTGGCCTACTTAAGACAATCTTTGTGCATGGTTAATCAGATTGCTCATCAAGTAAATATGACTTAGAAAGTGAGACTAAAATGTTACATTAGTCAGCTCAAATTAAATAATTGTTTGGAATACAAAATCAATATATTAACGTTAAGTGAGTTTGTTGAAACTAAGAGGTGTTTTACCTTTCGTAAGGAAGTAAAATGTTCTATTTAATTAGAAGATTTTTTTTTTGTAACAATCAATTTTGTAACTTCAACTGTGAAATTGTAATGCCAGCTATAAGTCTCAAAATTGTAGGGACAGGGAGATGTTTACCATCTACTCTTCTTTTCAAAACAATTTGAAGATGTTTTGGCATTGAGGTTATGAGTTTTGTTGTTGGAGTTTTGTCCCATTCTTGTCTGAAGTAGGTTTTCAGCTGCTGAAGAGTTTGTGGTAACCTTTGATGTATTCTTCTATGTTCTTTGCCTTTGTAATTTGACATTGAGGAACGTTGCTTTTTAAGAATTCTTTTACACACTCTTTCACAGACGGAATGATCTCTGCCCTCTTTTCTTCTAAGAAACTCTGCCTCTCTGAGACAAATCTGATGTCAATTAATTTAATTAGTTGCTAGATATTCCCCCAGCTGAATCTTTTCAAAAAATGTCTTGCTTTTTCAGCCCTTTGTTGCCCCCGAGCCAACTTTGTTGAGAATTGTAGCAGGCATAACACTTAAAATAATCTCAATTAATAGATAAAGTGTAAAATGTTATCTTTGTTCTATTGTGAATAAAATATTGGCTCATGCCCTTTGAAAGTCTTTTAATATTTATTTTATTCAAATAATAAAAAAAAAACATCCCTACATTTCTGTAGTTTGTGGTGTGAGTGGATGACAACCAAGGGAACTAATTTAAATTAATTTGGACTTGAGTCCCATGAGAATTATATGGTGACAATAAGGACACTATGACTGATTAATGCTTGCTATGTGATACCTTTATTGAAAGAAGTTTAATTCAATTCCAAAGTCACTAAACATTTTTAATGATTTTGTGGATCCACTGAAGATAAGCTGAAAACTTGGTGTACATATTAGGACGCTAAAGAAAATTACACTGATGACTGTCACCAAAGGTCTGATACCAACTGCAGTGCCTCCACAAACCAAAGGACCTCCCTGTGAAGAAACACAGATAAGTACATCACTAATGAGTTAAATCATTACCACAAAATCTGTAAATCATCTTTGGTACTTACTCTGCAGGATCCATCGCTGCCATACACACAGATCATCTGTGAGGCTATGCATTCATCTCCCCATCTAAGGTGACATACTCCATGATTTATTGTAGTCATTAATGTTTTATAGTATGTTTCCTACATGTGCTGGTCAGATATTGTTTTGAACTGATAGCATGAGCGCAGTTGTTTATCAACAAAACCATGATGTTATTTTGATGGGTGGAGACAATAAGATGCATACTCTTAAAATAAAAAAAAAATGAAATCTTATAGCGTGAATCTTATTAAGCATGCATCATGACCATAAATATGAATGATGAAAACATGCTTTGCACTGTAAAACTGACAGATAAAATAGAAGAAAATATGAATATTTTATAGTTAATTAAAATAGGCTTATCATGAACCACACAAATGTAATATGGAGAGGTATATAAGTACGCTGTTAAAAATAAAGGGAACACAGCGTAACTGCAAGTCAATCACACTTCTGTGAAAGCAGATTCACATTCATTCAGATCTAGAATGTGTTATTTTAGTGTTCCCTTAATTATTTTGAGGAGTGTATATTGTTACACTAATCGTGTACAGATGCTGATCCAGATACACTATGCTAGCTATTCACCTCCTTTTTAAATGCATATTTGATAACACTCTAGTATAGGGAACAATTCTCAATAATAACTAGTTGCTTAGTTGCCACAATATTTTTTATATTTTTTATGCTAATAATTCTCATAATTACAGTATGTGTTTAGATAACATTAAAATACTACATAAAAAAATACTGTTTTACTGATGCTGAACATTTGAATGGTGCAAAAAGCTCCAAAATGTCTTCCCATAATATACAGTATGATTTTTGTTTTGTTTTGTTTTTCTTTTGTTTTTTTTTTTATACATGGACTATTTACACATATTTAGAAAAATCTAGTTTATTACTATAAAGAATTCATGTAATAAATTTGTTTACATTCATAGGTCGCCCAGGAGAAAAAGATGTAGTTAATATCATTAAATATATACATGCATGTGTTTGTATTTTTATATACTTAATAAATATACACAGTACATATAAATATACTATGTAAAGAAAAACTTTTATTTTGGATGCGATAAATCGCGATTCAACTGCTCCCAGGAAACATACACACAAATCATCTACCGCCTCCACACCAGCTCCCCCATCCACTCTCCGCCAATCCAGCCGCCAAACAAACTCCTCCACCATCGATCCAGACACCGCCACGCCATTGTCATCCTCTCGCCAGCAGCAGCCGATCTGCCAGCCCTCAACATCATCCAGCCACCAGACTCCCAGCCAGCCCGGTCATTCAAGCACCATCTCCACCGCCCAACTGCAACAAACCATCGCAGACTATTTTGCCAGCTGGCCAGTTGCCCCTCCTCAATCAAATAACTCATCTGCAAGCACTTCATGACAAACTTTCCTTTTTCTTTTCCAACAGACTCTCAGCAATCTGGGCCTTCCCGCAGTGACTACCCATTTCCCTCCCGAGCCTCCTCTTCTGCCTCTCTACCTAACTTTTCATCCCTCCAACCTTACAGGACCTTGCTGACCGGTGTGGTATCCATCAGTCTACGGTCAGCAGAATTATAACAACATGGAGCAACTTCCTGTTCACAGTACTCGGCTCAGTGAGGATCTGGATACCTGAAGATGAGATACAGAGAAAACTGCC
>JAUYWG010000060.1:6762936-6781096 GCA_034779775.1 Enteromius afrohamiltoni | reverse complement strand
AAGTAAGATTAAAACCAAAATTAGAAACTCCAGAAGCGAGACATGAAATGCGAGCCAAGAAAGCTTGCTACCTTACAAATTCAATTCAACTTATTCAATTCAACTAATTCAATTATATGAGTCAGTGAAATATGAAAGACAGCATTCATTTTAATCTGCCTAAAGATCAAAAACTAGACCAAGGTGCACTAATCCTCACATTCAACACACCCTGAGGAGGCGGAATTCAGTTAAACATACTCAATCTCAACCGCGAATGTAGTTCTCGCCTGTGAGGGGAGAACATGAGGCGTGAGAGAGTGGGGTCCGGCCGTGGCGAGACCTACCACACTCTGTAGTTATTTATAGCTTTTATCCGCCGAGGGGAATAAAGCCACTCGAAATACGGGGGGCATTGATTCCCTTGTAAGACTCAGCAGTTTCGATTTTCACTTAAACCGACTGCTTAATTATTCGTTTTGCTCTGACAGCCAAGGAGGATAAGCCACTCGAAAGGGGCTTATAATAACAGGCAGAACAAAAGACGAACCCATAGCTCTGCTGTCTCGGGCTCCGAACTCTGTGAGAGACTTGGAAACAGGAGTGGGGTATTACAGAAGAGTTTTAGGTCTTACTTGTTAGAAGACTTTTTCTCTTCACCGGATGCCGGCAGGGGAACTATCCAGCTGCAAGCCTTAGTAGAAATTTGCTCTTTTAGATGCCGGATGGCGGCAGGGGAATATTCAACAGCGTAAGGCTTGAGTCAGGGACAGCAAAGATGCACGTCGCTGAAGGAGAAGAAATCTGAAGTCCTGTGGCGGTTCAGCCGCTATATATAGACGGCCCTGCCCCCCTCAGGTGAGTTTGGCAGGAGCCAGCCATTGGTTGCCGCAGCATGGCGGCAAGTCAATTGGTTTAAAAAATTACCACTGCACAACCAATGGCTGTGCAGTTTCACTGCTTGTTAAATAGGCTTCAGTTAGGGGAAAAAGGAGTTTTTCCCAGAGCGTCTTAGCAGACGCTGTACGAGTGAAGTGTCAACATGGAACAGCTCTTATCTCCTGAAATAACTGCTGTCCTCCAAAGGAAAAGTCAGAAAAGCCAGGTAACGTCCGTACACTTGAGGCTTGATAGTAAAATAATATTTATTTCCAATAATAGGTTATTAATAATAAATTACCCAGAGTCTTATTTAAAAAGTTTTCCCCATTCAGATGACTTCACTTTATTAAGCAATAACTTATAAACAGTAATTCAAAAATAACAACAAATAAGTGTCCACCTCGAGTTGTGGCCCCGATCTAACATCTAAGCGTCACTCTATTTTATAAGCTCAGCATGGTAACATCATTCCTTTCAAGAGTAGTCCTGAGGTTGTCCAAATGACTGGTCATTTCAATCCATTCCTTCACCATTTACAGTTGACCACATAAATGTGTTGTCGAGTTTACCTCAACAAAATCAAAAGATACACTGCATTTTATTAATTTACTATGTGAATTTTCTCTGAATTTTATGCATGAAATGCCCAGATTCCCTGCTACATTGCCTGAAATTTGATAAATGCATCTAAAGACACTGCATGGGATACCCAGAGCGCAATGTTTTCCATGTGATGTTTCATCTCGCCCACAAGATGTGCTACTTCGGTTGTACATCTTGCATATTAATAAAGTTTGATTCAGTTTGTTTGTGAACCGGCTCGAACGTTTACTTCCTGAGAACCGGCTCAAAAGAGCGTTTGTTCAAGAACCTAACATCACTAGTACAATAGGCAGTATTCACTGTGTCCTGGGCAGTAAACAAGTATGCCATTTTGAACACAGCCTAGGTCATGGGGAGCACATAGGGGGAAAAAAACACGCACACAGTCCAAGGGCAAGACAGATAATAATACAAATGATTGATGCTCGTCACACTTTTATTTAAATAAATTCATAAATTCACTTAGCATTTTTGATTATTTTGCTTATCCACTGCAGATAAGGTGAAATCTTAGTATACACATTAGGATATAAAGGTGAATTGCATTTTTGCAGAAAATGAAACGACACAACACCTACTGCTGTGTCTCTGCAAACCAAAGGACCCCCAGAATCTCCCTGTTGAGAAACACAAATGAACACATTCCTTAAAATCATATATCAGTTTAAACAAGTTTAATAAATGAACAGTCTTTGAATCATATTTTGTACATACGTCGCAGAATCCACCAATGCCATATGTACACATCATCTTTGAAACTGAGTAGATCTCTTGCCATCTTATTTTACATTCAGTGTTATCCATTATATGCACCTTCATCTTCATTAAACGATCATTTGCTGAGCCATTAGTCTGCAGGCTTCCCCAGCCAGCGACACTGCAGGCAGTATCAGCTTTGATGTCTCCCTTTTGTGTTTGTATTTTAATAATCTTGACTTTATTGTTTTCTTTGACTTTTTTTTGTAGCTGTAATGCAAAAACATTATCATAATTAAAAGATACTGAATCATATTTTTTACTTTATATTTTTGCATGACGTTTACAGTGTATACACTGTTAAAAATAAGTCTTTGGGCTGCCCTCAAAATTTACAAAGTGATTTTTTAGATTCTTACCCTCAAAAGCATGATGTCATTCTGGTATGTATGACTGTTAGGCCTGTAGCCTGGATGCTTGTAGTAGGACTTCACTCCTAAGCGGACAGACCCCTCATTTTCATTTTTTAGGTCATGTGCCCCAATCACAGCTGTCAGAATCTCATTCCTGTTGAATAAAAACAGTTATATGTATTCTTTTAGAAGAGCATATTGAAAATACTGCTTTCATGTCAAAACTTTGTAAACCATATACTACTGTGAATTAATTTAATAACATCAATAATCAATCAATATTGCAGTTTATACTAAAGTTTAGTGATGGGAATTATGGTGTTTCAAATAAACACGTTTTCTTATTAACCAGTATTCAAACGAACTACTGTTTTCCCTGTTACAAAGCTGTTACTGACAGAAAATATGACATTATTATAATTTCTTACAATAGTATTGGAATTTTATTTTTCAGTTCATCTGATGGATGCTCGTTGTAGTCTATTTGATGCACCGTAAACTGTAGTGTGACGGCACGGGTCGTTGCATTGTCCTTTTAAAAATAACAGATAAACAAGAAGTTCCTTTTGAATTCTTTAGCTGCTGGTTTCTCTGGTAGTGGACGGAATTAATGTGCAAAAGACAATCTCATTGGTTGGCTCTTGACTGCAGCAAATCAGTTCCACTCAAAACGCAGATTTTGTGATTAATATTCATGAACCCAGCAGCTTATTGATCCTTAGTGTGTTTTAAATTGTTATAGTAGTAGAATTCATAATCGTTTTGTTACCCCCCCTTTATAGAAACCCTAAATGACAACCAATATCTCTGCACAGTTGTGTTTGATTAGAGTTGGAGATAAACTCTGCAGGACATTGGCCCTCCAGGACCGAAGTTGCCCAGCCCTGGTGTAGATTAAAATAATATTTTATTCTATTTATTTTATTAATTTCATTAATTTAACATTTGAGGCATCCAAGAAAATTATACTTTTTAGTAATAGCAAAATCAGTAGTTATTAGTAATTAGTTAGCCTACTTTTGTAATGATGTAACTCAGTTACTATTTGTGAGAATTAAGTAACTAGTAACCATAACTAATTACTTTTTTGAAGTAACATGCCAAACACTACTAACTTACTTCGCTCTGCAATGTGCAGCAGTCAAGACGAACTGGTGATGAATGAGAAATCCTCCACAGATATGTTTCCTGTCCTTCTGAAGAGAAACCATGTAAGGTCTGGAGTGGGGTTTTGCTTTCTGGCCATTCACTATACTCACATTTACATGAGCTGAGAGAGAAATGCAGTTAGTCGATTATTCACTGTACATGATATTGAAATATCAGCAAACATCCAGAAACCACACATCTCAGGAACGACCTGTCAAGTGACCGTTCTTACCCACACTTGTCTGTATTCTACCAACTAATTACGACTCATGTACGACTGTTACGAGTCATGTACGACTGTTAAGTATAGCCATGTTTCTTATTTGTTACCATGAACATGCACTTCAGGTAAGTACCTTGTGTTGCCACTTGCCACTATGGGTTGTCTATAGATACAAGATATTTACCATTTATGTACCAGGGAAGTGCATGTTCAGTAAAATAAATTGCTACCAATTAATTAACATGCAGTTTAGTCAATTGGTCTCACCAGTGAAGGTCAGGTGTGGCAGCAGATAGGTCAGCAGGATCAGAGAGATGGTGGTCATCATGAAGTCAATCAATGCACTCTCACTGACAATCACTGTATAAATATATTTTAAAGGTGGGTGGAGTTGCCCCTAAGTTTTCTTTTCTGTTCTGTTCTTTTCTTTTCTTTTCTTTTCTTTTCTTTTCTTTTCTTTTCTTTTCTTTTCTTTTCTTTTCAGTTAGTGGTATAAGTGACAAAATGATGAGTCACTATTGTTCTTGTTTATCTTTGTGGTCTCATTGAAAGGCCTAAAAGTATTCAGCCAGTCACCATACATTTTGGTACTTAAAAACGCTTGCTCAGTGAACAATAAACTATTGCATTGCGTGTACCAAGATCTCAGAGGTTTTACTTTTCAAAATTAAGACAAATATTTTTTGGACACTTCCTTGTTTTGGAATGCTAAGTCTACCATCACTGGAAGTGCTACTTGGTGCAGTATTTTACATCTAATACATTAACGTCACAGAAAGTGTTCAAATAGTTTCACAACCATTGTAGAAAGGAAGAATATTTATACAACTTACACATAGCAATGCTTGACATTATGCAGTGGATCCATATGTTGAATCTTTGTTTAACTTATTGTAGACATTGTGTCACCAAAGGAAGTGGCTGCAGTCTCAAGCTGCCTGTAAGTCTTTTTTTTTTCTTGTCAATTTGTGGTATGTGAGCAACACACTGACCACAATGTTGTCTCATTTTCAGACAGCAGGTGTTTGTTCTAGAAGTATTAAACTGATTAACATTTAGGTACTGAAACATTTACATTTCATTCAAATACACTTAAACAGTATATTTGAATGAGAACAAACTAACATTAACACAAGTGGTATGTATTCTAATATCTAATTGTTTATACAACACTTTTACTCAAATCTGATTGGCTGAGAGCATTTACAAGAGTGTGAAATTCTAGTGATAACTATTTCATCATTTTTATCACTCCACTATCAAGTGTCATAGTGGTTTTTATAAATAATATTTTTTTTGGTGTCACAGAATGTAGTTTAAGTGTTTTAAGTAAGAATGTAGTTGTTTAGACTTCAAAATTGCCTCCACTTTCTTTACTCTTTGTGCTGGGTCAAAATTCTGGGTTATTTAAGTTATTGTAAACACAACGTTGGGCTGTTCGTGTTGGGTCAAATTATTTTTCACCACTGAACCACTGGGTTGGGTTATTTTGACTCAACTGTAAGGTTTAAAGGAATTTAATCCTCCCGGGAAAGCTGGAGGAGGATACCCTGCACGCTTGCAGATGGCACACAATAAAACTAATCTGAGATCTTCAAAGACAACAAACAGCAAACCCTGAACACTCTTCTTCCCAAGAATCTTCATGGAAAATTCACTAAAACTCAAAGTGTCATATTTTGTGAAAATATTTTACTTTTAAGTTTAGTGTCAATTTAAAGGTAATAACGTGATGGATACAATGGTCTCAATTTCACAACAGTCACTTATATTATCAAAACATTATCGAAAGTTCATATAGATTTGAATTTGCAACCAAGAGGTGTGTCCTTCACCAAAAGACAGATGGTAATCCAAACAGGTGCAGACCTGAAAGCACGGGAACTAAAAATCCTTTGTGTCTAAAGGTTTGGGGGATGTTGGTCTGGACTATATAAGGTGGGAAAATGAAACCAATCACGCTCCACGCTACGCATGTAAAGGGCTTTGGAAAACTTCCAGGCCTCTTCAACGTGGCAGCGTGTTTTTCTGACCATCAGGTATGCATTCTTTTAAATTGAAACTGAATTGAATTTCACATTGTTTAATTCTGTTATTGACTTAAAATAATTTTACCTGATGAATAAATTAAATGTTATTTTTGATTAATTCTAGACTGTCTTAGAGCTGAGAAGCGAGACACGACATCCGAGCCAAGAAGGCTTGGGATGTCGTGGGACCTTTCCACTTCATCGAACTTCACTCGTCTTTTCGTCAGATGGTCACACATTTCGCAGAAAATAAAAATAAAGGTACATTTTAATATGATGGTATGATTATTGTCTGACAGTACAATAAATGAGAAAACACATTAAATTGATATTTACAGTTGCAGTTTTTTTGCGTTGTCTAATGTACTACAGTAAAAAAAATATCTATAATATGAATAATAAAATTATTTTTTACATTCCTTTGTGATCATTATTTATTTATTATCCTAAAATTGGTAATAACAAATGTAACAAGGCAATAAGACAGTAAATAACCCAATGTTTGGTAATATTTAACCCAGCAACACAATTAACCTGACCCACTGGTTGGGTCAAAAAAAAAACCCAGCATTCTGGGTCAAATTGTTAAAACAACTTGGATCAAAACAACTTAGCGCCTGTTCTGTCCCATAGTCACCCAGCAGCTGGGTTAAGATTGGGTTTAGAGTGTAGTAGTAGCTGCATTTGTAAGGATGCTAATGATGCACATGAGACTTGAAGTAACACTTACTATCAGTGTTACTGTCATCACAAGCTAAAAAAAAAATTACTCAGTGTCTCCACCCATCTTTATATTTATAATGTGCCTTGGCAGCAACACCTCATTGTCTTCATGATGGCCATCATCTCTCTGCTCCTGCTGGTCTCTCTGGGGCCACACCTGACCTTCACTGGTGAGACTGATTTTATGAAAGCATATTAGCTATATTAACTGGCATGTACTGAATGAGCTGAACGAATAACTCTATCTCTCTCTCTCAGCTCATGTGCATGTGGGGATAGTGAACGGCACAGAAGCAAAACCCCACTCCAGACCTTACATGGTTTCTCTTCAGAGATTGGAGCACCACACCTGTGGCGGATTCCTCATCTCGGATGAGTTTGTCTTGACTGCTGCACACTGCTGGGGAGGGTAAGTTCAGTCTAAACCTTGTCGTTGTTAAAACCGACAAAATGACTGCAGTGCAACAAAACATTGTATTCGAAAATACACATTTATCTTTAAACAGATATCCAGGTCTGACGGTTGTGGTTGGAGCTCATGACCTAAGGAACATGACGAATTCATACCGCGTCAAAGTGAAGTCCTACATCCCACACCCAGGCTATAAATTGTGTTCGAATTGTGTTCGGAATGATATCATGCTTTTAAGGGTAACAGCATTTAAAACGTTTAGTTGTTCAAAATAACTTTGCTTAGGAAAACATTACATAAACTTGACATGACTGTGTTTACATTTTTTATTCAAATATTTTATTCATTTTCAAGAGGCAATTGTAAATGATAATAATAACAATAATGATCTCAAAAACAGCAGTATGAGCAAATTCAATTTTATAACGTATTATTAAATCTTTTAATAATGGTTGTGTATTTGAATTACAGTTACAGGAAAAGGTCAAACTCAACAGCCATGTTAAATTGATATCATTATCAAAGGAATGCGATGTTAATGGAGGTACTCTCTGTAGTGTGGCGGGCTGGGGAAGATTGTGCATGAAAGGCCCAAAGAGCAATCATCTACTGGAGGCAAACATGACTACAATAAACCACGCAGAGTGTAAACGTGAATGGGAATCCATGTACTTGGCCTCACAGATGATCTGTGCACATGGTGATGGAGGATCCTGCAGGGTAACTTCAACACATTTACAGACTAATGGATGAACTGATTTCACTAGTGATGTGCTGATATTTGTTTCTTAACAGGGAGATTCTGGAGGTCCTTTGGTTTGTGGAAACACTGCAGTTGGTGTCACATCTTTTGCATCACCTGAGCGCTGCAATTCACTTGAGCAGCCCAATGTGTATACTAAGATTTCAGCCTTTCTTCCATGGATTAAACAGATTGCAAATATTAACCCTCTCGGGTCTTAGGTGGTTTCGAGGCCCTATAGATGTTTTGGACATGCTCTGATTTTTGTGCTTTTTTCAGCTACTTGTAACGTATTATTGACCAACATGTATTTTTCTTGTAATCAGCAAAAACTGTTCTACAATATATAAGAATGTTTGAATTCTTCTGTAAATCTTTCAATAAAGGTATCACATGGCAATCAATCAGTTGAAGCACAAAGTCATTCCATATTAGTTCACCACTGATGGCAGATGGAACATTCTTGTGATTTCTTTCATGCTTTTCTTGAACACACTTTACATGTTTTTTTGCCCCATGAAGGCTTATTTTGCAATTTTTTTTTTATTTTTTTTTTTAATCATTGCATAAATTAAATAGCAAAATAGTTGTAATTAAATAAAATTTCATGCCAACTGATTTCATTACCTATCGGAACAGAAGTTTATCATCGTCATTCCCCCAATTCATCATTATAGGTTTTTCATCTAAATTATCTATAATTAAAGGTTCAGGTACTAATCAGGTAGAGCTTAGTCAACAGCATAATATTGATCAACACAAAATCATTTTCTAAATTAAATAAATCAATCCAAAAACCCATTTTCATATTCTGACAGCAAACACACATGCATATCTAATATCTTGTGGTTTCCTATAACGGTTGATGCAGATGGTCAGATGATCAGTGTTACTGACACAAGCTCAGAAGAAAGACTACAGGCGGCTCAGTGTCTCCACCCATTCTTGTATTTATAAAATGTTTCACTAGCGGGAGTTTGCTGATTGTCTTCAAGATGGCCATCATCTCTCTGCTCCTGCTGGTCTCTCTGCTGCCACACCTGACCTTCACTGGTGAGACTGACTATATAACAGCATCAGCAAAAGATATTAATTGGCTGACAGCAGTCTCTCTCTTTATTTATCAGTCTCTCGTGTGAATGTGGGTATAGTGAACGGCACAGAAGTAGAACCCCACTCCAGACCTTTCATGGTTTCTGTTCAGAAGAACTGGCGACATGCCTGTGGTGGATTCCTGATTTCTGGTAGATTTGTTATGACCGCTGCACACTGCTGGAAGTATGTAATCTGAACTGTAATTGAGTTAAAATCATTTCATAAAAAAATGATGGTATTTTTCATTATACTAATAATACTTTCTTACACAGAAATGAGAATCTAACAGTTTTGGTTGGTGCACATGACATAAGGCAGAATGAAGCATCTCTCCGTATTGGTGTGAAGTCCTACCACGTGCATCCAGAATTCGACAAGCAGACTTTGGAGAACGACATTATGCTTTTAAGGGTAACAGTAGTTCAAATAACTTTTATTAAATGATTAGTCAGACTGTCTTTTAATGATGATGTTTTTGTATTACAGCTGGAAAAAGAAGTCGAACAAAATGAGAATGTGATGATGATTTCCATACCAACAGAAGAGGAAGACATCACACCTGGTACTGTCTGCAGTGTCGCTGGCTGGGGAAGACAGGATTTTGAGAAAAAGAGTTATCGTCTCAGGGAAGCAGATGTGAAGATCATGAATAACACTGAATGCGAAAATAAATGGAAAGACAGATACATTGAATCAGAGATGATGTGTGTCTACGGCCATGGAGGAAGCTGTAGGGTATGTAAAAACATTATTGAATTGAGTTCATCACTAGTGAGAAGGACTGTATCATTTCAGTCATGTGTTGATCTGTGTTTCTTCACAGGAGGATGGAGGAGGCCCTTTGGTTTGTGGATACACTGCAGTCGGTGTCACTTCCTTTGGCGACTCAAAAATGTGCAATAGTCACGAACGACCTGAGGTTTATGTAAAGATTTCAGCATACATTCCATGGATCTGCTGCGTTACTACAAATGTGGAGTGAAGTAACTAAAATTACTTCTAGGTTCTTGTTTGCTTTGATATATAATGCAGTTATGTTGTTAATGTGGTGTAGTCTGCATTGTTAATATGCATAATGATCATATCTCTTATAATATCATATATCTTCTAAGTATTAAGTAATAATTAATTGATGGATCAATTAAAGATATTAGTGCGGTCAGATGATTTACTGTGAATAACTGCATCCAAAATAAAAGTTTATGTTTGCATAATATGTACTGTGTTCACTTATTATGTATATACAGTATAAAGATACACACATGCAGTTCTGAAAAGGAAGAACAAATTTTGAAATGGAAACAAGGAGACAGGACAGATAGAAAAGACGTAGAAAAGGAACAATAATTTGTACACAAGCAAATAGAAAACATTGCATATTTTCTCATATTTATTGACAAAAATACATATTAGTCTAATATGTTTTCTGGTCATCATACGAGTGACCTCTGGTGGCAGGATGTATATAACAGTTCTGTATAAATGATAAAACTATTATGACAAAGTATTATTTTATTATATATGTTTATATTTTATTGTCATCTCACACATCATTGATCTGTATTTTTAATGTCTGTTTTTAAATGTGTTTGAATAATGAAAATACATATATCATACTACTTCCATCAAACAAGCAATGCAATTCTTATTTCCAAAAAAATAAAAAAGATTGCACAACCACAAGTTAGGGGGTGATATGCACAGCGCTCTGTATGTAAATGACCTTTAAACAAAAGAAGAAGAAAGAAACAGAATGCCACATTTTATCTAAGCATTGGTTTCCATAGACACTTATCGATTCATTGTTCTTTTGAGAATGTCTTGCATGTTAACCAGTGTTGTGAAATTTGTTTCAGAGAGACCAGGAGACACTTCGGATATCTTAAAGCAGTATTTTCTTTATTCTGAAAGACTCTGTTCGGTTGCAGCAGTCAACAAAGTCGTCGTTGAAGTAGTCTGACTGAAGCAGTGTTACATTGCAATGTAAGTTTCAAGGGGGAGGAGTTACATAGAGTGAAGACAAAGGGAACAGAGCATGCAAATGCAGGACAGAAACTTTGCTCTCGACAGGACGTTTCTCAGCCTTGATTTTAGTTAGCATACAAGTGTAATTCAAATGCATAGGTGCTATAGAAACCAACAAAAGGTGCAGCTGGTGCAAGTGTTTTTATTACACTGCTTCAGTTACTTATTGCGATAGTTCAGATTTTAAATATCTGGCGACTGTTGCTAAAAGTTAATGCTCTATCATGTTGGAAATATGCCTTAGACAAATTCCAGCCCTAAACATACCGGATAGTGTTAGCAAATGCAAAACTGATATAAAAAGGTTTTTTTGATGCAAACATGCTATTTCAACTTCCTTATACGCAGATTTGAATGTCTGTGAAAGTCTGTGCATGACAAAAATATGCGCTGTTGCTGTTTTAATCAAATGAATTTTAAAATATGAATTAAAAATGTACTTGGGACAAATATTAATAATCAGAATATTTTTATTTTGCACTATCATGAATGTTTCCTAGACTACTAAAATAGGCTACCACTTTTAATGCTCCAATGCAAAGTAGCCTAATCTATTTTTTTTCATTCTAAAAAACACAAATAACTTCATAAGTAGCCTACTAAATTGTAATTTGTGAATATTAACTACAGATTGTTTGTTTGTTTTTTTTCTTTAATTTTCTGCTGACTGCTGCAGTCAAACATAACACATCAGCAAGGCAACGCTGACGGCTATTTGCGAAAACATGCTTTGAAGAGTTTGCTCAATATCTTACGATTAAAACTTGTGATTAATAACTTATGACTCGACGGTCAATAGCTGCAAGTGCATGCAACGTCAGCGTTACCTGCGGCGGTAAAACCTTCATTCTGGTTGGCAAGCATCTGAATGTACTTACTGGTACATATTTCGGTGCGGTTAGAATTTCCCCGGTGGATTTTAGTGCCCCACTCTGCCCCTCTTGTGGTTTCACATAAAAATTGATGCAGATGACACATGAAGTAGCACAAATAATATCTTCTTACTATCAGTGTTACTGACCCCGCACGCTGAGAGAGAGAGAAAAAAAAGGCAGAGCACAAACTTCCCTTTTTTACAAAAACAAAGCTTTTCAAGGTAACAAAGTATAAAATAAAGAAGGGCACATAATAAAGGCCAAAATGAGCAAAGATAAAAATCGTTGTCATTTTATCTTTGTTATTCGAATAGAAACACATCACAAATAAACACAATATGAATAAAACGAACAGTGCTTTTATTTTTCAGGAAGAGTAGGTGTATTCAGCTGTACTGAATAAACAGGAATGAAAGGTGAAACAATACTGTACATACTTCTACACTACATAATTAATTTACTCACACTAAGCTCGTTTTTATCTGAATGAGTTTCTTTTTTCTGTTGAGCTTTTTATTACATTTAATGAGGACCAGCTACTGTTTGGTTACTCAAAATATCTTATTTTGTATTCATTAAAGAAATGAATACAGGCTCCTTTTCGGGAACTCGAACTGCATCTGGAAACGCTATGGGAACGATAAGGAACTGAATCTACTGTAGAGTCGGTCCAGGAAGGGCATGATGTCAGGGCGGGTGATGTCCGCAAAACCCGGCACTAGCTTTCTGTAATTCAGAACGTGCTCTGTGTCTCTGTCAAAAAATGTCTGTGTGTGTGAAAAAAGCAAAAAGTGTGTTTGAAAATGTCCTATTTCCCCTCCCTGTGTGTGTGTGTCCAGACAGATATGGGCAAAGGCAAGTCACTTATTTAAACGGTATATGTCCCCATTTCCACGCTTCATTATGAGCGGGGATTCACACCAGCCTTGCGTGGCTTGCCTGGAACCGGAGCATGCAGCGACAGTGCTTGAAGGGCCAGATAAAAGCTGCCCTCACTGAGAGCTTCTGCCACTGAGGTTGCTTTGGTCCTGGAAAGCCCTCTTCGAGGAGGGGGTTTTCGTAAAAGAGCCTCGCGGCTCAGGTCCCGCTGCTCCGAGGCAGAGTGGAGACTGAGATCGTGGGGCTATCAATACGATCTGGCCGAGGCAATGGTTTGTGGTGGAGATCGTCTGCTTACTCAGAAAAAGGAGCTCGCAGTGAAGATTGGTCCACAGCTTCCTCTTATGGTGCAGGCTGGACCCTCATGCTCTCTTCCTCCGAGGAAGATGAGGTTGACAGTGTCGATTAAAGTCATTAAAATATGAGGAGTGTTTGAAGATGCTTACTCGTGCCATTGAAAAATCGTACGGCCAGGCGAGAAAGGCCGAGCCACGAAAGAGCAGTTTCCTGCGTGCACGGCCACAACATCCACATCGGAGCCTCCCGTTCTTCCCGGATTTACATACCGAGGTGTGTAAATCATGGGAAAGACAATTCTCGGCCCGTATCTTTTAGACTATGGCTGTGCGTCAGGCCTACAAGGCTGACCTGCCAAAGGATTTAGATGAGCAGGAGAGTTTGAGCTCAGAGGATATCGCTGAGCTCAGGAGGAACATAGATTTAGTTCTCCGTGCCAGCAAAGAAACAGTGCGTGCTGTCGGAAGATTGATGGCTGCGATGGTGGCTGAGAAGAGGCATTTGTGGCTGACCCTGTCCAATATGACAGACCAGGACAGGGTCTGCCTTTTGGACACCCGCTTGCCCCTTCTGGCCTATTCGGCAACGCTGTCAACTCAGTCGTCGACAAATGGAGTATGGGTGTGTCTGGCTACAGAGTTTTCCCCTGTTCTGATTCACTCTTTTCCTTAAATACCCCAGACCAAGAAAACAAATCTCTCTATCAGTTGTAAAAACACAAAAGGCCTTTGGTTTGCCAGCAGTTTTCGCTCCCTTAGGGTTACACCTGGCACCTGTCCCTTTCGGGGGAGAACACTCCGTTCGTAGCAAACCCAATTCTGTAAAAGTTTTCAATCTTTTTAATAATATAATTGACTGCTGTGAAATTGAGACCATTTTACAAATTGCGCAAAGACCTTTAGAATGATAGCAAACATGAAAGGAAAAACAATATATTCACAAGATATAACACACGTAGTGTGTATTTTCTTGAGTGTCTTTCAATGAAAGCTCTTAGGGAGGGGAATGTGGGATTGAAAGGCAGGGGATTCAGAGAAGGGAAGGGTGCTGTAAAATGGGCAAGGAGGTCGGAAGGTTGATTGTTTACTGTCTTTGAAGATCCCTTTTATTGTTTTGTTGCTGGGCCTGTGTCACAAGAAGTTCTTGAGTTCTGACTTCACAAAGAGATTATCTCACTCTTATAAAATCCAGTTTGAGTCTCCTCCGCCGTGCTTCAGCAACGTCACGCTTACTTTCTGTAAGCCCTGAGCAGGCTCTGGTCATGAAACAAGAAGTACATACCGTTCTGAGGAAGGAGGCCATAGAGACAGAAAGAACTGAATTGAATTTTAACAGACCTTTATTACAATTTCTCAAAGAAAATCAAAAGCTATTAAATTACAGTATCCACAAAAAAGTAAAATGACCCCAGCTCACAATATGTGCGTAAAAACCAAATCACCTTCATATAAACAACACAGGGCCTCGTAACAACACCAAATATCTTCAAACATAGTAAGACTATCCATATATTTATAATAGTTAAAATCAATTAGTATTCTAGATTGAACCATACATGAAAAAAAAGCAACTACATGTTTATCCACATTCACCTCCACTTTCTTTTTCCTACTTACAGTAGGTAAAATTCAGTAACTGGAATACAAATCAGCATATATCTAAACCCCAAAATTAAAAACCTCTTTGGAAAATATTTGATTACAACTTCTTAAAAACATTTCTTTATACTGAAAACAATGGCTCCAGTCTAATACAATTCACAAAAGGTTCTCCCCACTCAGTGATGCACCCACTGGGAAACCTGATGAAAGAGCTCTAGTAATTGGCGATTATATTGTATAGAACATAAAAATAGACACCAGCCACCATAGTCCAATGTTTTCCAGGAGCCAGAGCGCCTGACATCTTGGCAAATTTGAAAGTGCTGGCTAATGCTAAACGTAAATTCTGTAAGATTGTTATTCACGTCGGTGCTAATGATGTTCGACTACATCAGTCGGAGATCACTAAAAATAATGTTAAAGAGGTGTGTGAACTTGCAAGTACGATGTCAGACACTGTAGTATGCTCTGGTCCCCTCCCTGCTTACCGGCGTGATGAGATACACAGCAGACTGCTGGGTCTCAATGGCTGGATGTCTAAGTGGTGCCCGCAAAATAGCATAGGTTTCATAGACAATTGGATGAGTTTTTGGGGCTGACCTGACCTGTTTAAAAGAGATGGTCTTCATCCTTCTTGGGGTGGTGCCACTCTTCTCTCTAGAAATATGGCATATAGTCCTAGATCTCAAACTTGAATAACTGGCGCCCAGGTCAGGAAGCAGACAGACTGGCTAAACCGACCATCTGCTAACCGGCTCACATCACCGCAGTCAGTTAATGCTCAGCACACAGTAACTTCTTCACCTAGATACTACACTATAGAGACTGTGTCTGTTCCCCGAAATAGAAAATACAAAAAACATCCCAAACAAACTAAGAGTAACAATTGAATTGATGTAAAAAAAAAAATAAATAAAAGCTGTTTATAATACAGAGAAACAAATGATTAAGCTTGGATTATAAACTTGTTAAATCATCTAATCCAACAACATGTATGTTAGACCCTATTCCATCTAAGCTATTACAGTTTTTTAATGTGTCAGAGTAAAGAGATGTGTTTTTAATCTAGATTTAAACTGACAGAGTATGCCCGCCTCCTGAACAGTATTTGGTAAATTGCTCCAGAGTTTGGGTGATAAATAAGAAAAAGATCTGCCACCTGCAGTAGATTTAGATATTCTAGGTATTATCAAAAGGCCAGAGTTTTGAGAACGCAGCAGACGTAGAGGACTATAATATGATAAGAGCTTGCTCAAGTACTGAGGAGCTAAGCCATTCAGGGCTTTATAGGTAATTAACAAGATTCACAAGATTTTTTTAAAATCTATACAATGTTTGATAGAGGCCAGTACAGTGTTGACAGAACCGGGCTAATATGCTCATACTTCCTGGTTCTATTAAGGACTCTTGTTGCTGCATTTTGAAACAACTGTAGTCTATTTATCAAGCATGCAGAACAACCACCCAATAAAGCATTACAATAATCTAACCTCAAGGTCATAAATGCATGAATTACAGTTTTTTTCCAGATGCTAGGACCCATTTCTCAATACTTAGTTCACTTTTGCAGAACTCTTCACACAGTGAGCACAACAGAAATCTATGTGGGCTAAACTAAGGGTCAATTATCATTGTTTTGGCACAAAATGACTACATCTCTCAAATTTCATGAATTCTTTTCTCACTCAGACACAACTGCCAAAAATCTTTGTATGTACAGCACATTCTGCTGCATGATCTAAATCCTGACTGGAAATCCTCACAGATACCATTTTTCTCTAAGTGGGAATATAATTGTGAGGATACTACCTTTTCTAGTATCTTTGACAGATAAGGGAGATTTGAGATAGGTCTGTAATTAGCTAAATCTTTGGGGTCAAGTTGCGTTTTTTAAACGAGAGGCTTAATAATGGCCAGTTTGAAGGCTTTGGGGACATACCCTAATGACAATGAGGAGTTAATAATAGACAAGAGATGACTTCTGGAAGCAGCTCTTTAACAGTTTTTTTCCAGACGCTAGGACCCATTTCTCAATACTTCACTTTTGCAAAACTCTTCACACAATTCTCCTAAGTTTCAGCTCGGCAAAGCAGTTCATTTCACATTCAAAATGCACTAGAACTACCAAAACACTTTATTCAGGTCTCAAATAAACTCATTCTTCTAGAACACTAGCAAAGGTTGACAGCCGACAAACACACTTTGTCACCCACAAAACATCCGCCCAGAGGATAACTGGACCCAACTAAGCCTGGTTCTCCCAAGGTTTTAGCGTCGCTTAGGGTTTTGGTTCCTTGCCGCTGTCGCCTCTGGCTTGCTCAGTTGGGGGCACCTGATTTCCAGTGATTATCGTTGTCTTGACTACAGAGGCCGTCTCTGCATTTGAAAAAAAGTTTAATTCTCAGCATTATACATTACCATCACTTGATGATGTTCAGTGCTTTGCTACAATCTGTATTGCTAAAAGCGCTATATAAATAAAAGTGACCCGACCTGACCATTGACAGAGCAATGACATAGGTCGCCAACTTTTGATGTTTGTAAGGTCACCTTTCTTGGGCAGGAGCGTGAGGACTGCTCTACGGCAGCTCAGAGGTAATTGGCCTTCAGCCAGACTCTCATTCAGTACTTCTAGTAGATCATTGCCCAATTCTGGTGCTCATATCCAAATAATTTTTGTAGTGACGGTTTGAGTGTATTGCGACAAAATTGTTTTATTTGAGCTTTCCCAAACTCCCACCACTGACGCAAAGGCTTGAAAGAACGTTTAAAAACATCTTTAAAATATTTATCACCCAACAACGTAATATTAAACTGCCAGTATTTGGTCCTTGGTTTAATAGTTTATCAACACAGAGCAAAGAACCATACTTTGATCAGAAAAACTAATTAATTACGGGTGGTTACTTAATTAGGGGTAGTTACGCATCTTTTTAAAACACTAAGTTGTGCTTAAAAACACAAATCCGATCCAGCCTTGCCAAAGAAATCACACAGTCACGTACATGAGTCCAAGTATATTGTCCTTGTGTATCATAATTGTTTCCAAACATCACATATCTTGTGCGTCCTAAGCAGGGTTAACAAATTACGAGAAGGCAAATGGGGTTCAACATGGTTCCTATTTAAATTTGAGGCTGTACATTTAAAATCACCACCCAAAAATAAATATTCTTCAGTAGAGCAATTTTGCAGAGCTGAGCATAATGTTTTTTAAGAACAGCATTCTTTCTACAGCCAAAGTTGGAACATACTGTGGCGGGTGGCTATCAGCGTCGCCCTGGCAACACACTGGAGACACCTGGATCTCGTCAGCTCGGGCCAATCGGTCACGATTGCACTCATCCTGCACCGGATCACCATTCACGAGCACCTAAGAGGAAAAGACGAGGAGAGCACCGGGATTCAAGGCACCGAAGAGTACCACACGGAGGACTTTTCACTATTTCATTCACTTGCTCACTTTGTAAATAAATCCACCCTCCGGGGCTTCTTCATAACTCTGTCTCGTGTCTTGCTGTGCTCTCTAGCGCCAG
>JAUYWG010000060.1:6751664-6762836 GCA_034779775.1 Enteromius afrohamiltoni | reverse complement strand
ATCGAACACTTCCGGTGGCTTCACTGCCTGACGGTAGTTCAGAACGCAATGAGCGATCCAGTCATTATATATAGATCAGTGGTCAAACCTCAAAAATTTGTGCCATTTGATTTATTTGAAGCCATTAACAGACAATGCTGAGCCTCAAAGAAACAACTTTTAACCCTATGTCATCCAAGATGTTTATATAGTTCTTTCTTCAGTCGAAAAGAAATTAAGATTTTGATGAAAACATTCCAGGATTGAGTGCATCTCAATGGACTCCAAACGGTTGAAGGTTAAAATTAGTTTCCCTGCAGCTTCAAAGAGTTATAAATTATACCAGATATATAAAGGTCTTATCTAGTGGAATTAGTGGTCATTTAAAAAAAACTGTATATGCTTTATAAAAACTCTGCAATGCACGTAATATGTCATTATGTTGAAAAGGTCAAGCTTCTAAAGTTGGTGAATGTTCAGTGACACATATTCAAATGTCTTTGTGTCAGTTTATTGCTTAAAATGTACATTTCATCATTTTGTGACTAGATTCTGTGTCCATATCTATGCTCAACAAACCTTTGAAGTTCATCTTCTTCCATTTCAAAACCAGTTCA
Organism: Enteromius afrohamiltoni; assembly: GCA_034779775.1. NCBI lineage: Eukaryota > Metazoa > Chordata > Actinopteri > Cypriniformes > Cyprinidae > Enteromius > Enteromius afrohamiltoni. The sequence goes on along the minus strand of JAUYWG010000060.1, from coordinate 6,762,240 downwards.
AAAATTAAATAAATGTTTATATTCACCAACCAACAGAGTGAACCAACCTGTGATGCCATATGCTGTGGTATTACAAGATGTTGGTGATGTTGCTCCAAAAAGATAGAAACCACTAAATAATGTAAACTTGACTGAAAAAAAAAAGATTAAATAAATGGTGGTGAGTTTGGGAAATTGATATTTTTTTATACTGTAGCATTTTCATGTGTTAAAAATACTTCCAGCATATTAAATTAAAATCTTAAAATATTTAGTTACGTCTATCAGGCCTTCCCTGATAGTCTTTAGCAGTAGAATGAGCATATTTACAATAACAATTTTACTGATGTCTTATGAGCGGGAAAAATACTATCTCTTGAATCAGTGTGGTAAAAACCATCTCCTCAGGAAACGTCTATCAGAAAACACCAACCATTAAAAACAAGTGATTAAAAAAGGTTGTCGTATTTGCAGTCTCCAAGTGCTGGGTAAAGAAATAACCACTCATAGGTGATTGACATACAATACATTTATTAAAAAAAAATTTGAAAATAAGGAAAGGAAGGAAAAAGTTCATTAAATCAATGAACGTTTCCAATAAACTTATGTATCCATGGCAGATATGCTGAAACCTTCATATAAACTTTAGGCAGCTCGGGGGAATTACAAAGATGAGGGTCACCAAATGATGTGACACCAACAGCAGTTTTCCCACAAACCAAAGGACCTCCTGAGTCCCCCTGTTAACAATGTAAAAACAGATTTTAAGTTCACCATTTGAGGACAGTCAATATGACAGAAGATCTTTTACTTACAGTGCAGCTTCCTCCATTGCCATATACAGTCCACATCATCTGTGAAGCTGAATAGTAAAATTTTTCCCATTTATGTTCACATTTTGTGTTATTCATGATCTTCACATGTGTTTCCATGAGACGACTGCTAAGGGAGCCATTAGTATCCAGCCTTCCCCAGCCTGCAACGCTGCAGACAGAATGCTCTTCAATCTCTTCTTCTTTAATTGATATAGATATCAAGCTGACTTTCTCATTTTGTGTGACTTTATTATTTAGCTGTAATACAAAACATAACAGACTACTAAACTAATACTAAACAGCAGTTTTGACAATTACGTATACGTAACACTCTAAAGGTTATATACAACATTTGGGTTGTTTTGACCCAGTAGTTGGGTTAAACATTTAACCCATACTGCTGGGTGAAAACAACGCTGTTACTGGGCCTGTCCATAATGTACCCAGTATTTTAAGTGTATACACAAACTATTTTTTAATAGTTTTCCTTGAGTTGATTTAAATACGCCTGTCTAGTTTGTTTTTATGACAGAGTGTTTTAGTCCCACCAAAAAAAAAAAAAAAAAAAAAAAGTAAAACTACGAGATTAAAGCCATAATATTTCAAGAATAAATTAAAAAATTATACTAAAATTATAACTTTAATATCAAAGATTTTCTTGAAACATTTCAACTTTATTCTCATAATATTTTGACTTTATTCTCGTAATATTACTACTTTATTCTTGTAGTTTTTACTTTATTCTCATATTTTAACTTTATTCTGATAGTTTCGACTTTATTCCCAGAATATTATGACTTTAGTCTCATAGTTTTAGATTTTTTTTTTTTGGTGGCACTAAAACACAGTCATAGGTTTTCAAATAGTCACGCCTGATACACTTTTATTACCGGGAAGGGCGTGGTCTCAAACTTAAAGATGAAAGATGCAATATAACGCCAGCAGGGGTCACACATACTTCATTAAATAAACAACGGACATTTAATTTTGCTGAAATACATAACACATGAAACACAGTTTTATGCTGTATTATTATTTTGTATGTTATTAAGCGTGATTGCCAAGTGTTTTGCTCAGTAATACACAGAACCGTTGCAGTCTAATAAAACACAGCTGCTGACCAATCAACATCTGCTGATTGAAACAAAAAACTGTTTGATGAGATGAGATGTAAGATAATATACAGGACAGGTAACATTCCTGTATTAAAAACAATTGTGCAAAAAGCTGTCCAGTTTAAATTTGCTCTAACGATGACTGACTAACTTTTCTCGCTTACAAATAATATAGCCCAGAAATGTATTATTTTTAGAAAAATGTGTCATGTATATGTGTTTTGCCTAATCAGATGTGATTTTAAACTGAAGTTAGTACTGATTGTTACCCTCAAAAGCATGATGTCGTTCATGACAGGTTCCTCAGTAAAGTTTGGATGCTGGTGGTAGGACTTCACTCCGATGCAGACAGAACCTTTCTTATTTTTTAAGTCATGTGCACCAACCACGACTGTCAGAGTGTCTGAACTGCAAAAATCAAATATATTTAGCATATTAACATTTAGGTTTCAGGTTTTTTTTTATTCCATGATGGATTTTTCCAAACAATAAACTCTACTTCTTTCAACAATGTGCAGCAGTTAAGACAAACTCATCAGAAACAAGGAATCCTCCGCAGATATGAAGCCAGTTCTTTTGAAGAGAAACCATGTAAGGTCTGGAGTGGGGTTTTGCTTCTGTGCCGTTCACTATCCCCACCTTCACATGTGCTGAGAGAGAGAAAGAGTGCTGTTAATGATATTATTCAGCAGATTAATCATTTCAGTAGTTCGGTAATCTTACCAGTGAAGGTCAGGTGTGGCAGCAGAAAGGTCAGCAGGAGTAAAGAGATGATGGTCATGATGAAGACAACAATCAGTGCGTTCTCACTGACAATACTCTACATAAACAAAAGTGTTGGTGGAGACTATGAGATTCTGGGAACTATTTCTCAAACCAGCTTCCAGAGATTTATGATGTCACTACCATCTAATGATCTACAACCAATTCAAGTTAAGCTTATTATCACCAGATCTAAAAGGAAGATAAATACATTCATATATTTATGTACTGCTTCTGTGTTCCAGTATGTTTTAACTCGGCCCACATCATATCAGATTCTTACAGCAAATGTAGATGAAAATTGAAAGTTGTTTTTAGTACATGCAACTTAACCTGCAGTATGCGATTATTCAGTTGATTTTTACTCATTTTGATGACATCAAAAGATAGTTGCTCTGAGAAGTTTCAGCATGGTTAGGGTGGATGTGGGTGGATAGTAACAGACAATCATGCAACTAGAACTGCAGCTGAGCTCATGCTTCAGCCCCATCTCTCTGTCCATCCATAAAAACAGTAAATGGGGAAGACATCATATTATCACATGTGATTAAGGCAAGAGAGTTTTTAAATAAATAGAAGGCAAATAATATACCTTAATGATTAGATTAAAAATCACACATCTGACAGAAAACCTATGATCGGACTACTAACCCAAAATGTGGTAAACATGGGCGGTGCAAGATTTCAACAGGAAACAACTTTGTTATCAGAACTTTATTTAACCAAATATAACATTATGTTAAAATCAGTTACAAGAGAAAGAGAGGTCTTGTAAGGAAGAATTATATAGAAAGTGAAGTGTAAAATTTCATGTTTCCCACCAATTGCAATGTGTTTTATTCTTAAATTACAAACACACTTTTAATGTGTGGCTTTTTGCACTAAACATGTAGCTTAAAGAGATGAAAAATAAATTATGGTTCAAACTTTTATTCTCACCAAGTCTACTTCACGATGCCATAGAAGAACCTTTTTGTCTGAATGGTTCCATGAAGAACCTTTAATATAAAAGTTAAGAGATGGTACTTTAAAGAATTTTTGACTGAATGACTCTTTGTGGAACATTCTTCTATGACATCACTGTGGAGAACCTTTTAAACAGCTTTATTTTCAAAATTATATGTACTTATTCAAAATGATACATTAAAAGATAAAGTAATGACATAGAGAATTATGTGATAATGATAATAACATAACTTTTTTTTATTATTATTATCTAAATTTTAAATTATACATTTTAAACTGTAATTTATGTCAAATCAAATTTTTCAGCAATCATTACTCCAGTCTTCAGTGTCACATGGTCATTCAGAAATATATATATATATATATATATATATATTATTTTATTATTTATTTTTTTTTTTCCTTTTTTTAATAGAAATTAATTAAAACCTCCACACAGTATATATAGCATGATATTTTTATTAAAATACAGTTTGGGAGGAAAATCAACGCAAACAAGCAAAAAACATCCCATTATATCTGCAAGTTTTAAATTTCTCCAATGATGTTCTTTTCCATGGAAGATATGCTGAAATCTTAGTATAAACTTCAGGTAGCTCAGGTGAATTGCAGAGGTCAGGATCACCGAAGGAAGTGACACCAATTGCAGTGTGTCCACAAACCAACAGCCTCGGGGGGACGGCCTCGTCTTGACCCCTCTGTCCTTCCAGAGCGTCAGCGGGCTTGCTGGGGTCAGGGTTGTGGAGGTTGAGCCAGGGGAATCCCAGGATGATTGGGTGGTCTGGTGAGTTAAGAGTGAAAAGCCTGATGTTCTCTGAGTGTGCGGGTCCGATGAGAAGCGTTAGGTCCTGGGTGATGGAGGAGACTTCTCCGGAGCCCAGGAGTTGACCATCTAGGGCTGCAACCGCCACACAAGATCCACATGAAAGCAAGGGGAGACGCACATGTTTAGCGAACGCCTCGTCCACAAAGTTGCCCTCTGCCCCAGAGTCTATGAAAGTGGTGGTGGTACTTTTATGTTCCCCAACTACTATGGTGACTGGTATGATCAAAGAATGTTCTTGAGAGCTGTGACTCACCCGTGAGGTTGTGGGTAGCAGACGCCAAACCGGACAGTTGGCTATGACGTGCCCGGGTTGACCACAGTAGAGGCACAGATTATTGCGGATCCTCTTGGCTCATTCTTGATCGGTGAGGTGGGTCCTCCCAATCTGCATGGCCTCTGGGTCATTGTGGCTGTACGTAGGGACTGATGGTCGAGCCGGAGGGAGTGGACGGCCCCATCTTGAGCGAATCAGGTTGCAGGCGAGCTCGGACTGCCACTCCCGGCTTAGGGACTTCCAGTAAAGGGCTTTGATTGAACTTGAGGGTGAAGTAAGCCACCGTTCTGGTTCCTTGTCTTAGCGTGAGTATCTTCTGCGAGGAGTTTGTGTAAAAAGGGTCCGGGTGGGCACTAAAATTCTGGCGAAGGTTCCCGCTGACGGCGGTTGGACAGCACCACAGAGGACCGGATTTGTCGAGAAAGAGAAATATAGTGTTGGTTATTTAAAGTTATTTCATTTCCTCCTCATTGTCTTATATATGCTTTAAAATGTGGTTCATTATTTTTATTTATTTATTTTTAAATTATTTATCAGTCTTACCAATACAGGTCATCTGTGGCAGCAGAGTGGCCAGCAGGAGCAGAGAGATGATGATCACGATGAAAACAATCAATGACTTAATGAGCTTTCATGAAATATATACAGTAGAAATACTATATGAATATGGGTGGAGACACAGAGTTTTCCCTAACTTATTTCTTTCAGTTTGTGTATCAGAAACTCTGAAAATGAACTCTGATAATACTTGTGGCTTGATGAGGCTTCGGTCAAAAGCTTCAATGGTCAAACCACAAAGATTTGTGCCATTTGATTTATTTGAAGCCAATTACTTACAAACAGTGAACAGAGTCTTAAAGGGTTTGTTCACTCCAAAATGAAAATTACTCACCCTCATGTCATCCCAAACCCATTTAACCTTCGTTCAACACAAATTAAGCTACTTTTGATGATATCAGAGAGCCATCAGGCTCTCCATAGACAGCAACACAACTGAAATGATCCCAGATCCAGAGACGTGGTAAAAACACTGGTAAAAAAGTCCATGAAATTTAGTGTATTAACTTGCGATGATAAGAGTATGCTTTTTTCTCAGACATTACCATTTTCGAGTGACGTATGAATGGTTTTGGTGAGTTTGGGATATTGCAATAGTTTTTATATTGCAATAATTTTCATGTGTTAAAAATAATTCCAGATTATTAAATTCAAAGCTTTAAATGTAAATCTTTACTTCTATCAGGCCTTCCCAAAGTCTTAGCAGTAAAGTGAGAATTAGTACAATATATTTTACCATATGTCTTATGAGCAGGAAACATACTATCTCTTGAATCAGTGTGGTAAAAAACATCTCCTCAGGAAACGTCAAAAAAATACCATCCTTTTAAAACAAGTGATTAAAAAAGGCTGTCGTATTTGCAGTCTCCAAGTGCTGGGTAAAGAAATAACCACTCATAGGTGATTGACATACAATACATTTATTAAAACAATTAGATAAATTCAACAGTCAATGAACGTTTCCAATAAACCTATGTATCCATGGCAGATATGCTGAAACCTTCATATAAACTTTAGGCAGCTCGGGGGAATTATAAAGATATGGGTCACTAAATGATGTGACACCAACAGCAATTATCCCACAAACCAAAGGACCTCCTGAGTCCCCCTGTTAACAATGTAAAAACAGATTTTAAGTTCACCATTTGTGGACAGTCAATATGACAGAAGATCTTTTACTTACAGTGCAGCTTCCATATTGCCATATACAGTATACATCATCTGTGAAGCTGAACAGTTAAATTTTCCCCATTTATGTATATATTTTGTGTTATTCATGATCTTCACATGTGTTTCCATTAAACTACTGCTAAGGGAGCCATTAGTATTCAGCCTTCCCCAGCCTGCAACGCTGCAGACAGAATGCTCTTCAATCTCTTCTTCTTTAATTGGTATAGATATCAAGCTGACTTTCTCATTTTGCGTGACTTAATTATTTAGCTGTAATACAAAACATAACAGAAATGTTTAATACTTATTACTTATACATATGTCTATGTAAATGCTAGGTTAAATACAATGATTGGGTCGTTTTGACTCAGCAGTTGGGTTACTATCCAGCAGGTTGGGTTAAACATTTAACCCACACTGCTGGGTGAAAACAACCCAGTTACTGGGCCTGTCCATAATGTACCCAGTATTTTGAGTGTATACACAATACACATAATTTCCCTTGAGTTGATTTAAATATGTCTGTCTATTTTGTTTTCTGATCCACTGTAAATACACTTTTGCGTGATTAGAAAACCTACACTGGAAAGTATAATAAAGATGTATACACAGTATGCAAATAAAAACATTTACTTTTGCAAAGCCTTTTGGATGAATCCTTGATATTAAATTTATATGCAAAAGGATAATATTTGATTGTGGTATCACGTGACGTCATTAATAGGTGCCGTGTTGTGCGCACATGTAAGCGCCCCACACCGGGAGCTCAGGTAAGCGACTCTCCTCTGGGGTGCTGTTTCTTCTCCTGGCTGGGTTTGTGTTTGTAGCGAAGCAGTTCAGGTAGGAAAAAGTTATGTTTCAGTGGCTAAGAGTTGATGTGCAAATGCTAATGGGAGTGTTTTGGTTTAGGCAGTTCTGTTTTCCATCTCTTCCCCTCCCGTGTGGTTTTGTCACTCGACAAGCGAGTTTTATACTCGTACACCTCCTAACCGTGCTCTTCATTTCGGTACGGTATCGTTCTCTGTCAGCCTGGTACGTATGTTTTTACATTAACATTCTATGTAGTTTTAGTATGTGGCTATGGTAATGGCTGTTAACCTGGCTTTAGGGCGCTTTAGCGTGTTGGAGTGCATACCGGATAAGTGCGTTGAGTATTCAGAGTCCCGCAATGACCTGCTGGAGAAAGTGTGGTTGCACTTTGGTTGTGTGTGCGTCTGCTCTGAAGCAACAGCATGTTATTTTAAACTTGATGACAAAATATTTTTGTACGTTCGTACACAAGCCTGTCTTTCCACTTTCTAAATGCCTTGGTGGAGAGCCGTGTAGCCTTTTAGGCATAATTCCTTGGGTGAAACTCCCAGGGTGGCGTTTTTGAAAACCGTAATTGTATTCAGGCCTGGTTTGTTTGGGCCTTTTTGTGAATTGGCTGTCTGCTACATTAAAATGACTGCAATGCATCTATGATTCTGATTATTGGGGATCGAGTTCGCCGCCTTAACCCTCCATGACCCCGCGATTTACATTAAGCCAAACACCTGAAAACAATGGAGGACCCCTCACATCGAAGATTGACTGAAAATGGGTACCTTGAGCATCAAAAAACGACACACAACTGTTTTGACCAAGCATCAAAATGTCGAGTTGGAGTGAGACTGTGTTCGATGAAGACAATCAGTGCCTTCTCACTGACAATACTCTACATAAACAAAAGTGTGGGTAGAGACAATGAGTTTCTGGTAACTATTTCTCAAACCAGCTTCCAGAGAATCATGATGTCACTATCTAATAAGCAACAACCAAGTGTGCTGTAAACCTTTTATCACCAGATCTAAAAGAAAGATAAATACATTCATACACTTACTTCTGTGTTCCAGTACATTTTAACTCAGTCCATGTCAAATCAAGTTCTTACTGGAAATGTAGATGAAAATCGAAAGTTGTTTTTAGTACATGCAACTTAACCTGCAGTATGAGATTATTCATTATGATTTTGTACTCATTTTGATGACATGTAAAATACAGTTTGCTCTGAGAAGTTTCAGCATGGTTAGGGTGGATGTGGGTGGATAGTAACAGACAATCATGCAACTAGAACTGCAGCTGAGCTCATGCTTCAGCCCCATCTCTCTGTCCAACCATAAAAACAGTAAATGGGGAAGACATCATATTATCACATGTGATTAAGGCAAGAGTGTTTTTAAATAAATAGAAGGTAAATAATGATTAGATTAAAAATCACATTTCTGACAGAAAACCTATGATGCAAGATTTCAATGGGAAACAGCTTTGTTATCAGAACTTATATCAAATATAACATCATGCTAAAATGAGTTACGAGAGAAACAGCAGTCTTATTAGGAAGAAATATATAGAAAGTCAAGTGTAAAATAGCACGTTTCCCACCAGTTGCAATGTGTTTTGTTCTTAAATTCATTGTTGGGAGTAACGCGTTACAAACTTAATACATTACAGTTAGTGTTGTCAAAATTTCAGTATTCGATACCAATACCAGTGAAAATCCATGGTTCTCTGTACCAATTCCGGTATCAAACCAAAACATAAAAACACTTTTATATAAGAGGATATAGTGCAAACTATATTTCATAGCCTAGAACTGCTTTTCTGATGGACCGATTTAAAGATACAAACATTAACAATACATTTGTTCTCTATCACACATATTTTGGCTACACAGGTAATTTAAAAGCCTCTAGTGTGTAAAAAAAATAAATAAATAGTACAATATTATGTCCTGTTTTAAATGCTATAGGAGCATTAAATAATTAATAATGAAACTTTATTCTGATAATGTGCATTAACTTAGCGCCAGAACATGCAAAGCTGATACTGCTGCAGAATATTCTGGCATATCAAAACATTGGATTAAACAAAAAAAAAAAGTGTTTCAGAGAGCTGCAGCAAATGGCTTTTAATTGAAAGAAAACATGTACTAAAAAGTTCTTTCCGTCGATCAATTTCTTACTTTCACAATCAATATATTTCACGAGGTTAACTTATACCCTCCGTGTGGTCAGTCGGCACAAGCTTGTTTTATTTGCGGCCCCTTTAAATACAAGACAATCATTCAATCTACATCAGAGTGTCAAGAGCATCCAAAAATCTCTGTACAGTGTCGTTGGCAGGGCGGCACAAAACTTTGATGACACCGCTTGCAGATGGGTTTTTGCTGATCAATGTTGTTGCGCTTGTCATCAGCCTCAAAAACACGCGAGACAGCGATCATGCCTGTCCAAAGAGGCGAGGAAACTCCCGCACCCAGGAACGCACGATCGGCTCGTGCACAAGGTCTTTGCTCACTGGATTTGCAAGATGACTGGCACATCCAGCCTTTAAAAAGGCTACCAGCCCGCAGGATCCGCTGACAGCCTCTCAGGTAAAACGCTGTCAGACAAGAGAGAGCAGGAAAGCAGAACTCTTGAAATCAGGACTCTTCCTCGATCGTTCTCCAGAACTCGCAGATGGGGTCTCCTGAAGTAGCTCAGAACGGCTTCGGCTCTGAAGTGAGAATCTGCATGTGCATTCCGCTCGTGCCCTCTTATACTCATGCAGTGATGAGGTGCCAATATTCACTGGCCTTTTGTTTAAAGCTCAAAGGCAATCTGGTCTCTCTGGCGAGTTCCCATATGTAATGTCAAAGTGATTCAACTGAAAGGGTAACTTGCAAACACATTAACACCCTTTATTTTGTCTTTTTGCACTAAACATGAAGTTGGTGGTATGGTTCAAACTTTTATGCTCACCAAGTCTACTTCACGCTGCCATAGAAGAACCTTTTTTGTCTGAATGGTTCCATGAAGAACCTTTTAATATAAAAGTTAAGAGATGGTACTTTAAAGAATTTTTGACTGAATGACTCTTTGTGGAACCAAACATTCTTCTATGACATCACTGTGGAGAACATTGTGGAGAACACTTAAACAGCTTTATTTTTAAAATTAAATGCACTTATTCAAAATGATACATTAAATGTGTCACGAGCCGCGCCTCTGTGGCTCTCTCCAGAAGACAGCAGTGGGAACCATCACCTGAATTTTAGTTCCTACCCGGACCCTTTTCCCCCACGTACCTTGGGCGCTTCCGCTTCTAACTC
>JAUYWG010000060.1:6714334-6751564 GCA_034779775.1 Enteromius afrohamiltoni | reverse complement strand
TGAAAACAATAAAGATCTGATAGCTCTGTAGAAATTATTATTATTCATAACTTTTAGAGAACCTTGCTAGACTTGCCTTTCTTAAAATAGCATGCAGAGCAAAAGCTGAGGCAGATACACCCTTTAGATGGAGATAGTAAAACTGCAAAATCTGCCTTTTAGCTCATGAGCTACTGTAAGTGTCAGACGAAAGCACTAGGTGTTAAAAAGCTGTAAAAAGATGATGTATGTTGACACATTTAACACGTGTGTAAACTTGAACTGAAACAAGCCATCTTAGCACAGTAGGTGCTGTGTTTATGGTTTTTGTAAAAGTATGGCTGTCATGTAATCTAGATTGATCAGATTCTAAAAATGAAGCACTGTATTGCATTTTAAAATGCTCATAATCATATTACATTTATTTTTATGGTACAAATGAATCATAAAATGTCAGAAATTGTTTTCCTGTAACATTTTCTTTCCAAAGATCTTACTGTGAGTCATACAATTTAACTTAGATATACACAATACATGTAATGTACATGTCATGTACCTTTTATGATTCATGAAAGTATTTAAATAATAATAACAATAATAATAGATTTTTGTCATTTACACACATAATCCTACAGGGGGCACATTATAATAGCTTGTTCTTGATGTTGCCATACATTCTTTCTGTCAGAAGAGGGACCTATAAACACATCTGATGTGAGTTTTAGGTTGGCTTTACCAGGTCTCGGTGCAAAATGGCACATAAAGTGGCAAGATCGTTCAAATAAATCAAATAGATGCAGAAATGTGCCTAGTAATATATTACTACTTATGTTCTTTACATAATCAAATGTGATATGGATTTATATTATTTATATATATATATATATATATATATATATATATTCTATTATATCTAAATGGACTGTGTTTTTATGTGGTTAAGTTACAAAATGTGTCTGTAAAGATATTGCTTTACTGCTTCTGAAAATAAACGTTAGGGAATACATTTTAGTTTTCTTGTTTTATTGATTTGTTTCCTTTATTTAAACTTTGATAGTTACCCTTTATTAACCATAAATGTCTCAATAGAGATAGATGCCAGCCCAGATCAAACCATGTCCTGTTTTGAAGCCACAGGCACAACTAGATATCTGACAGCATGTGCATACACCCCGTCTGCTCTATATAATTCAGTTTTAAATGCTATTAGTCCAATCAATAACATATCTGGAAATTAACAAGCTCGGACAAACCAGACGGAACATGTACGTATGTCTGATACAGCCATCAGTATCAAGTTAACTTCACTGCCAGAAAAAAATTATAATAATAATGCCAGACAGATGAAGCCGAAACCGGATTGGCTAATGCACTCATACTAATGCATGTCTCATACTAACCCAATGGAAGGTGTCCAAAATAAATGACCTGGTCATTGCTAGACAAGTTTATTTTACAAAATGTTTTTGATTGGAGGAAAAGAAACTGACGAAAACCTAACTCTAAACATTTGCAAGGGAAAATACAACTTGCTTTTCAGAAACATCGCAGCCAAGATGCTGACAGAAGACAGAATATCTAAGCTAAGAATTCTCTCATACAGTAGACAAACGGCAGAGATTTGGCACGATTGAGGATTCCCGCCAGTGTTAATCCTGTCAATGGAGTTATGGGCAATCGTTAAGAAGCGGTATTTATTATTATTTCCTCCAAGGTAAAGGTAAACGCTTTTAATTAGCATCCCAGTTACTGTTACTGCCGAAAATGTTGCATGAAAAATAACAAAGCAAGATATCAACAATATTTTGGATCTACCCTCTTTGCATAAAGTGAAGCAGATCGTTAAATGAACACAGGCTGTACGAATAAAATTAAGTTGCGCTACTCAGGCACCGGAAGCCCTGTTGTGAACGTGCTAACTTTCAATAACAATGTACTAAAACAAAGACAATAAAGCATAAGGAATTAGTGTAAGTTAGTCAGTATTTTATTATTTTAGGCGCTGTGGGACAAGTATAAATTAATAGGCTATATAAAAGGTTAGATTTTTTACTAAATACTCGTTGAGTACATCTTCCACCATTTTAGAGAATTTCGCAACGCATACACACACTTTCCTCTAGGTGTCGCAAAACTGCGTTGCTACATGTCACATGGACTGTTTTACCTATGTTTTTACCACGTTTCTGGATCTGGGATCATTTCAGTTGTATTGCTGTCTATGGAGGGTCAGAAGGCTCTCTGATTTCAACAAAAATACCTTAATTTGTGTTCCGAACATGAATGAAAGTCTTACGGGTTTGGAACGACATGAGGGTGAGTAATTAATAATAGAATTTTCATTTTGGGGTGAACTAAAGGATCTTTTCGTAAAAAAAGAAAAAAACTGAAACAAAAGAATTATGTGGAAATTACAACTGTTGGATCCCCAACCCATCTTACGCTTTTTCCAGTCCCTCAAAAGCTAAAGACAACTTTACGATCCTGACTGGGATGGCAGCCAATATAAGGCCTGCTTCAACTGCTCGAGACCTATAACAATGGACAGCAACCCCTCCTCACGGCAGTCTGCTCTACCCACTCGCCAGCGTTTGGCTTGCCCGCAGGCATTCTGGGAATGCCAAAATGGTGCAGAAGTCTGTGGAGACTTTGTGGTGGCGGCACATACCACGACAGTGGCATGGCGGGGTTGATGAGGACCACGAGGTGCTCGCACCACTCCAGGATTCATGTGCGTCCAGTCGCTTCAGACAACACACACTAATCCTCGACGTGATGACAATCGACGCCGTGATGAATCTTGTCATGACTGCCAAGGTTGAGAGAAAGAGAGCGACCGCAAGAGGAAAAGGACGAGGGGTTTCTGTTTTTTCAGCCTGAGAGTCGTGCAACAACTCATTTTAACTGCCATCCGAAACTGTCTCGCATAGATGCAACACTGTAATGCCAGGCTTTTTGACAGGCTTGAAAAAGCCATCATGGTATATGCAATAAACTTATTGGCCTCAAAGTAAGCAGAGGATGGACAAAATCAAATGCAGAAATAGTTGGAGGCTAAAGAAATATCGAATTGCCTGCAAAACTGGATCGATTTCAAAGCAACCTTGAGAGTTGCCACAACAAATTGAGGAAAATTTAGATTCCGTTCATTCCTGTCTCTAAATCAGCGAGCCGTTCGTGAGGCGAACTCGATTTACATTGAAAACACTGAACAGGTTCACTGGTTATTAGTTGCAAATGTTAATCCTGCAGATATTTTTATGGCCTTTAGGTCGATTAGAAATGAAAAAGCGTCAAGAAGAAGAAGAGGAGAGCAAGAGGAGAGAATGAAAATATGGCTGTTTATCACAGTTGTAGAAGACTATAATGGTGCAATTTGAATAAATAATTGGTGGCAGATGGGTAGAGTGTTGATAAAAACATGTTGAAAAACATTTTTGTTAAAGCTTGGCGAGGAGGTAACGTGTCTGTTGGTAGATACTTTATTTTTTTCTGTAGACAATTCATTATATTATTGATATAATTTATATAAAATATAATACAGGGAAGCTAGCTCACTGTCTTTGAAATGTGAACAATCAAACTTCCACCACTGTCTAAAAATGGAAGACGACAGAAGATGTCTTCACCAAGCTTTCCAGGGTCTTGTCCTCTGTTTTCTCAGGCATTCCATCCTGATTTTCCACAGAGACGTTTTGCGGGTTGTTTTAGCATTGATCAAAGGTCCACAGCTTTGATCTTTCGTCCTAGTGCTGCCAAAAGATCACTCCGGTCTCTCTGGCGAGCGAACTGACAGGACAGTAGACCAACAATGATAATTACAGGCTCCTCTTTATGCTTCTTTCTGTGTCTTTCAAGCAAAAAAAAAAGGCATAAACAGACACTCTGCTCTACAGCCTGAATTCTTGGCCTGTAGCACGGGGAGAGAGGGAAAAAAAGGAAAAACTAAAGTGCTTTTACTCTTTAGACAATGAAGAGTATTAAAAGAGAATATAACTTTCTGCATGATAATAGGCTGGTGTCTCTATTCAGCTTGTTTCTCATGCACATTAATACTAAATTGTATCTTGAAGCAAACCTCTTTTTTATATTATGTTCTTAAAACTTATCTTTAAAATAAAGAACAGTTCTAAAACCCACTTCTTCCCAAGCATCTAGGGTTCTTCCAGGAATCCCATAAGAGAAAGGTACTTGAAATATATTTGGAAGTTCCTTAAGAACAAAAAAAGATACTTGAGTTTTGAGGGACGTTCAAAGGGGATTCTTAGGGGATGTTCTCCTAAAGGTTCCTCTAGTGTGGCAGTTAATTGTGCTTTTTTTTTTACATTGTAGGTCCAACAAATAATTCTTATTTCAAGAACCTTTTGTGGCTGTTTAAGACTCAAGAGTTGACCTACTGTAGGTTCCTGTGGAGTATATTGGTTTCTGAATATAGATGTTTTATGAGAACCAGAGAACAAATATTCTTTGTGCAATTAGTATCAGGCTAAAACCATTTTTAGATACCTTGGCCTTCTATTTTGTGTGATTTTCCTTCTGAATAGAGCTTTTCTACTGTCTTCCAAGCTTTGCAGCCCAAGTGTAACCATATCATGAAGTTTTATTGGATCATTATGTCAAAAGTAGTAGCATTAAGAACTTTTGTTGTCATTAAACCTGCAAATAAGATGAGAATCAATGAGGCTAATAAACCACAGCGCTCTTGTAATATAATATATATGCACATACTTCAGCATACCCCATTAGTTTCATCGCCTTGTTCAAACACATATAACTACACAAAACATTTCACACAGTGAATAAAATCCTTTTACTTTATGACTAACAGACGAGATGGCCGTAGAAGTCTCCGGAGCTTTTTAGCGACTGCCAGCAACAGGTGAAAGCAGACCCCTGTTTTGACTCAAACAGATGAAGCTTCCATTAGTGCGGCTAGAATTCTGCCTTTTTGGACAGCATCTTTGGACTTTTTTCCACGGCTAACCACTCAGCAGGTGATGCTGATCATTAGTAGGCAGAACATGCAGTTGTGGTCGGTGGCACGTGGAGGGAGCCAGATTCTCACAGATACACGGAGCAGACTGTGGTTGCGAAGAACAAAAATGAGACAATAACATCACAACCGAACAGTACAGTTCAATAGGTTGAAATATATTAAATGTTCTATTTTACGACATGTTAAAAGAAACCATGTTAATGTGACAGTAAGAATGTGTATAGAACATTTTAGTGTTACAGGGAGTCTGTTATGCGAAAAGTACTTAATCTATTTGCGTTTGTCTGACTTGTTGTCTATCTGTGTTGTATTTTTGTCTTTTTTTTGTTATCTTTACAGTGCATGTTGGCAGAGTAATATGTGACATTTTTACATCATTCCAAATACAAGATATTAATTATTTTGCGATTTAAAAAAGGTCACAATTTTTTCTGTACTTCAAATGGCTTTCATACCGATACCCTATAGCTGCCAAGTTCGTATTTCAAGATGCAACAGTTTTTGTTGTTGTTGTGCTGGTGGTTGTTGTTTTTACCATTAACCACCAGCTGTGATGTCCAGCCCAGTCCCAGAAAGAAAAAACAAATTCTCAAAATGATATTGCATTGGTTTTTACATATATCACTGCAGTTCCCAAGAGAAATGGCACATTTAGTTTTCACCAGAGAAAACGAAATGTGACGCAGTTTGCTGCTTCCTACGGTTAAGGCTAGATGGTATACAAATTCATCCACTGGGCATGCACACATCAATTTCCCTTCTAGCCACAACCGGTTATCGCCATATCGCCGCAAGTCAGAAATGAAACATCAGGTGAGTGGCACTAAAAGTTTAATTCTCAATTAACTGTGAAATGAAGAAATACTAATTCCTCTACTACTAATGCCAAACTTTTGAATGGTAGAGCTGGCGGTGGTTTTGAGAGTTTTAAAAAAATGTAAAAAAGAGAATAGCATCGTTTTTTTATAATGTACAAAATGCCGCCGTTTTACTGCCCCTAGTGTTCATTTCAGTTGGAAACCGCAGTGAATTGTATATACAGTATGTTTTTAAAATGAGACTAGGTTGGTAATGTCAATCAGAGATCTGCCATAACATGATAAAAGATAGATGCAGTAAATGCCTAGTTAACTCAACAATAACATTAATATGTAACCTGTATATACATCAAATTATCACCCTTGCTTTAAACTGTACTGGGTCTTAAACTGAGCCAGAAGACACAGTAATAAGTTAATGTACTGTGCGACAGTACTCAGGGAAAAAAACAGACAAAACAGAACTTAATAACATTTAATAAGTCCCCATCAAATGCAGATGGCATAGCATTGCTCATGAGTCCAGCTATGTGGCCAGCATAGGGAGGAAATGAGTAGATGGGTGTCTCCGTCTAGCTTTGTGGCCTCTGCGGGGTTTCCCTCGGCCGTTCAGCGACACAAACATCTGCCTCCCCCTATGCTTCCAGCGCAGGGAGGCGTAGGTGTTATAGCCGTTCTCTTCGATGCGCTCTTTGAACTTGCAGCTGGGGCTGTATCTGACCTGAAACCAATGAAATGAAGAGCACGGGTTAAGTCACGACTGTGTTGTTGACAACATCAAAATGTTTACAGTAGTTTTGTACGATATCATGAAAATGCGTATAAACAGAACGCCGAAAAAAAACCTGTGGTATTAATATGCAAAAAAATGGACTTTGGCATATATGCTATGCAGTAGGTTGGATAATGGCTGTGGGGTAGATGTGTTTAATATGTGTGCGAAAACTGCGCATCGTATGCACATCAACAAATTTTGTAAAACACTAAAGACGTGTGTATCATATCAACGCCATTTTTTGTATATTGTTACATATCAATCCCACAAGTTTAGGCGTACTATTTATACGCATTTTCATGAGACCAGGTTCTCTTTTTCCATGTCTTTTGACAGAAATATTCTTTACTTTTAGTCAGTATTTCATTGCAAATACATTTGACTTTTTTTCAAATATATATTAAAATCTAAGTGTGTGCCAAATTTCTTTCCAAAAGGCCTGGCTACACAGGATGACACAGAAATGTATTTTTTTTAAAGCAGATTTTGAGCTTTAAGCTCCAAATAGTTAGATTATATTTCAGCTATTTTGTTAAATAATTACATTTGGATCACTAAAGTCCCAATATAAATGTGGTTTCCTTTTAGTGTATGACATATTAAACCATACAGTTCAACCAAGCTCACTGAACCATGTGGTGAAAAACAGCATCAGAAACCTGGGAGTGAGTTATGTTCCAAACGTCCTATTGTGTACCCATTACTCATTTGTATTTATCTTAACCAGCCTGTCACTGTAAATCAACCATCACCGTCTCGCATGGCCTCAAAAAGCTGCCTGACGAAGCCAAGAGAGTTCTGCCACTCTGCCACAGCTGGATAAAGCTATTAACTTGAAAAGGGACAAAAAGGATGATGACAATAACACTTAAGAGTCCCGGTCAAGGCAGCTTTAACCTACAGTCCGATAAGATCACTGTGGAATGAGTGAATGCGACTAATAATCATTGAAAAGGGTAAGAAAAGAAGGGTGCTTAGGCCTCGAGTGATTCCCAAGGTTTGTCATGTTTACTCTAGGGATCGGAGGACTGATACAGCCATCTGTAAGCCATCTTATCATGGCTGGGTGACAGATTGCCAGGGTGAGATTTCTCAGAGAGCAGTTACAGCGCACCATGCAATGGGGCGTCTTCATTAAACAAGCCACAAACAACTGTCTGGTGGCACGCACTTACTTCACTAAAAAATTAAGTGTCTGACAATGTTGGCCTTTTCTGTAAAAGACCAAATGTTTATTCCAGGATGTTTACTGCATGACACAGATTCACAAAATGTTAAAATGCTGCGATGTACCTACCGATCCGAAGAGCGTTCCCTTTTTGGACATAGCTAAATACAGGCCGGTGCTGACAGATTTGATGGCGACAACTCCCACACTGACAGATCGGATTTCCATCAGACCTAAGGAGGGAAAAAAAGAAACCGAAGTCTGGTTTAAAGGGTGAGTTTCTCCATCAAAAGCCATTTTATCATTGCTGATTAGAAAACCAGGCATCAAGGGATGCTTTTCTTTTCTCCAAGGACAAGAAAAAACAGGACACGCTACAGTAGGCCAGTTTGAATGATGCTCTTTGTTTATCCACCAAGAACAACAAAGATTTACATACATGTTTATTTTGGAACTCATGTGGCACTTATGGCATAATGAATGAAAGAGTAGAAAAATGTTGGGGATAAAACTTTAAAGTTCTGAATACAAGTTGCAAGTCATGCATTACTTAAAAGAGAGTTCACACAGAAATGAAAATTCTGTAATTAATTACACTCCTGTTGTTCCAAACCTGTAAGACTTTTGTTCATCCAACACAACTGACACTTTCAAGGCCCAGATAGGTAGTAAGGACAATGTTACAATGTCCACATGACATCAGTGGTTCGGATGTAATGTTATAAAGCTATGAGAATACTTTTTTTGCACAGGAAACAAAAATAATGGCTTCTTTCAACAATTTCTTTCTTGACAATCAATGCTGACGCAGGATGAATTAGTACGATGCATGTGCTGCACCTTGCTTACAACCAGAGAAATGCTTTGTGGTATTTTCATGTACGTATGTGCATCGAAGACTGACATGGAAATTTTTTTTTATACATATATCGTAGTTACATAAAATTTTGTTTTAATTACTGATGTCACGTGGTCAATAAGCCTCAGACATCACACCCACGGAACATGGGCTAAACATCTGGCACACTTATCTGGAAACACTTCAGGTGTTTTGAAGTTGTTGTCACATTGGTTAAATTAGACAGCATTTCCGGGAGACAAGTGTGTCATGTTCTTTAACATTCCGCCTGGAAACAAAGAGGAGCTTACTGTGGTGATATTTCCTCATGGGCCGCCCTTGGCCAATAGACTTTAGAAAGGTCTGGCTTTGTGAGACTAGCTATAATGCTCTAAAATGGAGGGTGGACTATTGTTACAATAATAGAGCAGATTGTTTTGGAGACGACCTGAGATTGTCCTGTAAAAAAAGAAAAAAACTGATTGCTTTTTGAGAGAATTCCTCTCCATTACATCACAAAATTCATATAGTCTTGTGTTATCTGTTGGGAGCATCCACGAGTTTTAAGGCTCATAAAAAGTAGCTTAAAAAAAAAAAGACCAAACGCTGCAAACCATTTGGTGTCAGCTGGGTGCCTCTCTATAATACTGCAAGGGAAAACTTTGCAGACAAATCAGCTGTTGGCTTTGGACAAGGACTGTAAACACTGTAACACATCGAGGTGCTGAATGAGATGTTGATCTAGCGCCAGTTGGGAAATGAGCGCAAAAAAACACAGGAAGGCAGATCTGTTGAACACATGTGTTGCCGGTGGCAGACCGAAGAACTTGGGTTTGGGATTCTGGCTAAAGCTTTTCAGCTGTGACTGAGTAAACCATCGCTGTCAGGTTTGAGCAGGTGAAGCTATTTCTCAACAGCCTTTTCTCCCAGTTTAAACTCATAGACTAATTATCATCCGCAGCTTTGTGACACCTCCTGGGATGAATGTAGTTGTTGAATTACACATGTTTTATTCTGAAAAACAAAATACTGTGTTCTATCCAAAAGACTTGGAAAACAGAATAGAAAATGTAACGATAGAATAACATGCTTGAGTATATGCTATTTTGATGGGTTTGGAAATTAAATCACTTTAACTGATCAAATATTATAGAAATGTAACTAACTTCTATTATTCATAATTGTTTATATATATTTTGTGGTTAACTCTAAAAGCAAAAAGCAAACAACATTCCTCCAATGCTTGCCATCTTATTTCTGAAATACCATTTTTTTTTGTCATTTTATTTGTTTATTCGCATTATAATTTTGTATAATATATATATATATATATATATATATATATAATTTTTTTTATTTATTTATTTTTTTTAACACATTTACATGTACCTCCACTCATCCTGCTTGCGCCTTCCAGGGGGGGCAGACGGGGAACGAGCCGGACGCCGAACTCCGGCCCTCGCTAGGGTTCAAACCATTAGGGCTCGGAGTCTAACGTTCCCCCGGCTTGCCCCCCGGACAGCACGCCAAATTTGCTTTATATGATTATTAAGGAAGCACGAACTCGTGAAGTAAAATTAACAAAATAAATAAATTAATAATAATAATAATAATACAATAATAAAAATTAATATGAAGGAATTCAATATATATTTTCTAAAATAGGCATCTGTCAAATGCATAAATGTAATTTAAATGGATTGCAACCTGGAAAATTTAGTAAAAGTAACAAAAAAATACTAAAATAATACATAAAAATTGTAAACTGAATATAAAGAAAACACTAGGACATGAGGTGAAAGGCAACAGAAGGTAACATGAAATCTTTGTCTCGTAAGAGTACATATGTAAATGAAGTAATGTCTTGAAGTAATGTTCATAAACTTAAGTGGATAATATAGCCCTTCATCATGAAGACATGCTAATAGATGGCTCAGGTATACAGCTGTGACCTCATTCTATAACGTCTGTCCTTTGAAGGCCAATATGTTATTTACTTGCCGTGTTTACAAACATGGTAGCTTTGGTGACGGACGCGTGCAAACAGCTCATAAGACATCCAGCCAGTCTCCTAGATGATTGGAGCTCACATTGAGTTTATGAGGAACGCTCAAGTCAAATGAAAAACATTGGTGTCTGAAGTAAGTGCCGTTACTTCTAATTTTCATTATTAGCTGCTCAAAGGTGTGAGTCAAGTCCAATTCAGCTGTGAAAGTCAGGAAGACCTCCTGAATAAAGAACTGGGTTTACTCAATGCTTTATTTTAATGAGCTTAAACCTTCTCTTTCTACAAAAAAAGAAAAAGAATAAATCCCATCAATTGTCATCTAATTTTCATATAAATTATTCATTATTTGTACCATTATTTGAACTCAGTTGAGCCACACTTGAGGAGAACTCCAAAGGATAGTCAGTGCGGATTAATCTAGGTGAAATTATTCAAGTTCTTGACGCATGACCAAACACATATAAAGGCCAGTTGGACCTATATTAATCTTTATTCCCTTTTGAAAATTTGCTCTATTGTGTCTTAAGCTCATGGTCTCTGGAGTGCTCAAGGAAAAAAAATTACAACATACACCAAGACAGCAAAATACTTTGTGGAGTATAATGAATGGACAGACCATTTAGAATATACACACGTTATGCTTTTTGTTGGTAGTCCTTATGTTGTGTTCCACGCATTTTAACAAAGAGAAGATTTTCTTTTCCCCTAAAAAGCTACTTTACGTAATCACACTGGACTAAAACGTAGCTTACACAAGGCATGTGAAAACCCTCTGGTTGATCTTCCATTTTTGGTGTTCCTGGTCAAAAGATAAAATAGTACAAAACATTAATATGCAAATGCCCTGTTGCCAATAGGGGCGCAAGTGCAGTATACGTTCTGATAGGTTGTATTTCGCCACTATGCACAAAATCTAACAAAAAACATTTTTGTAAATCTCTCATTATACTATATTCTGATTTTTGCTAAATTGTATGTTTTTTTTTACGAATGATTTACACCTAACCCCACCCTTAAACCTACCCATCTTTCAAATTGTACAAAAATGCATGAGTGCGGTCATACGAATGATCCACTTCACCAAAAATTTGTTTGTGAGACTGTGTTGGAGAAACTTACATCTTCTGCAAACTCTCTTGACCTTTCACATGTTTTGGCCGAAGCTGGCAATAAGCTGCTTGCACCATTACAAGAAAAATCCCCATTTCTACAGACTTAGTCAAGTGTAGACTACCCATTCTTCCCATCTCACATGTAACTTCTGAAAGCCCTTTGCACGGTCTTTTTACTCTTTCACTTTTGCCTTAATCTCCCACCCTTTACTTTCTGGAAGTGAGCCCATCTTCAGATCATTCAGCCCTTTTTGACGTTGAAAGCAAATCATTTAAGAAAAAAAAAAAAAAAGCGGGAAGGCGCTCTCAAAGCGATTCCTTTGTCAGAATTATCGTCGGGTAAGAAGAGCAGAAGGAGGAGTTGGTGGAGAACGCGGGATGTAGATGCTGGTAATAAGCAAAGCCAGGGCGGAGGTCAGGAGGTTCCTAAAATTATGTTTCCTTCAACTGGCTCTTTGCTCCCAATAGGCCTTTGTTACCTACCTGAGATTTGGAAGCTGACAAGGTCTCATTAATGACCCGGCTTTTGTCACACAGAGCAAAGTTCCACCCACATCAATTAAAGAGAAGGAGGGGGTCGACAGGGTGAAAGATAGAGCTAAGTTTCTCCGGCAAACCCCCTCCCTTTTTAAAGAGGGTCTTTAATTTCCCAGGTTGCCCCCTCCAGCAGCCCTCTCTGGCCTGTCGCCCTTTTGGGTGAAAGCCTGGGAATCTCTTGTGTCCAACTGGGTGCTTGTAGTTGATTGACGTACCTTTTCAATTTTTTCACAGTTTGCTTTCTTCCTTTAGAGGGTTCTGATGTTGTTTTTTCTCCTTTTCTTTCCTAACCCTTTTCAGATCACAACCTTTTCATGCTGGGTCCTTATTGGTGCGCCTAATGGCCGTGACCAGCACCTTTGATCAGATCAGCCTCCTCCTAGGTGCTCTTGAGCCGAATGAACTCGAGGCCTATGTGTGTGGGATGAGCGTTCAGGCCGTGAGCCCACCCCAGTCACCACTGCTTTAAACAGCTTGAGTTTCAAGTGTGCGAGAAACCTCTCTGCCCTACTTTCGGACCGTGTTACACTAAAAATCGCTGGTGCCCTGGGGACAAAAGTTATCATCTGATGGTCAGTATTGGGGAAGTTACTTTTGCATTACAATACAGAGTTACTCCATATGACTTTACATTACGCATTACGGTAATTTTGCATTAATTAATTTTTGTCACCTGAGCTGAAATGCCAAAAAGTTATATTTTTGGAAACAGTAAAAGCCCTTTCACACCAAAAGTATTTAAAAATTTTTTACATTTAAAAGTAATGCGTAAAACAGTAAAATATGATTTTGAATGTTTTCTTTTTAAAAATATTGTTTATAATAAATAATATTTTACAACTCTTGGCATGACTAAGATGCAGCTCCACATTTAATCTTGTTAAATTTATGAGCTAATTTACAGCTGAATTATCCTGAAAATGCTCTAGAGAGCCGCTGAGGAGCTCCAGAATGAGATTCTGTACATGCATCATAACTAAATGACGTCTCCAAAGACTACAAGCTATGACACGCATCTCCTCCACGAACATAGGCTGCGTTCACACAGATGACACAACTTTCAGATGGCACATAGCTTATTTCCCTGTCCTTGTAAGTTACCGAAAAACACACATAAAAACACGCACTACATGATAGACGCTTATTTGTGCAGCAGAGCTGCTCTCTCTTACAGTGAATGACGTGACGGACAACTGGTTTTCCTGTCCTGTTCTGTTCACACTGCGCCTGCATTCTGAGAATGCACACAATTGTGACACCGGTAAATATCACTGAACTGTCTGTGAATGTAACCATATTAAGGACTCAAAAACAGGACTGACAACCGTATTTTGCGGCTGTGTGAAGGCAGCCATATGTTCTAAATATTTTCCACTTATACCAACACATGTACACTACATATAAAAATTGAATTGTGAAAATGATCCTGTAACCTCTGGTTCTGTCCTAGTGTACTAATATAGCTTGTCTGTTCTCCAGTATTTCCATCTTGGCTTCGTATTACTGTATATTATTCAAATTACGTAAGTCTGTCTAGGCGTTTCAGCCTATAGTAATAATTCTCATGTCTTATTTAGATCCCGTGACACCCTACACAGTCATAAACGTAACTTATGGTTGTTATTGATGCAATAAATGTGTACAGCTGAGCTGTTTATTATACCAGTTTCCAAAGCTCTGTCTAAGCCGAATGTGTAGAAAAGGTGAAGAAGCTAGACATGGAGTCCATCTGCATGTCAACTGATTTTAAGTATTAATCTGAATGTTACAAAGTGCTGATTAATTTGCAAACAATTTTAAGTTCAGACAAGCTAGTTATTTTGAGACACATATGGTCCCTTGGATGAAC
This sequence comes from Enteromius afrohamiltoni, assembly GCA_034779775.1. Lineage (NCBI taxonomy): Eukaryota > Metazoa > Chordata > Actinopteri > Cypriniformes > Cyprinidae > Enteromius > Enteromius afrohamiltoni. The sequence continues at coordinate 6,737,484 of JAUYWG010000060.1, read as the reverse complement.
ATAGCTATATGTAATATGCCTAAAATAAACGGCTTGGACATTTTAGTCACACTTAAGTGTCCTGTTAGTAGTCAGAATATCAAAATAGTTTTAAATTACTTGTCTGAAGTGTATACAATTAAAATAAAGTAATGTTTTGGGGGGGTTGAAGAAACACAAGCAGCATATAAAATATAATGAAAAATACACCATGTCTTTTTTTTTTTTTTTTTACCATTTAGATGCTGGTTGTTAAGATATAGATGGTTTGTTCAGATGTACTCGCTTGCATTTGGGTCTGTCCGGACTGTGAAAGTAGTGAAAAAGAAAAGGATGAAAGAAACAACGAGAGTGCAAAGAAAGGACGTGGCTGAGGCGATTCTTTGCCTGGCCTGATTTCTCTCCTCGTTCCCACATTCTTGCCATCTCCAGGGGGTGGGGTGGTGTGTGTTAAACTACGCTGGCTTTGATAACATCAGTCTTTCTCATCCTATTAGTCTGCTATCCATTGCACCAGAGGCCTGCGTGTGAGGTAAACATGCTCTTTTTCACAATTAAATTGGTCGTTAAATAGATTCTTCAGCAATAATAAGCCTGAACAAGATGCGCTGCAGCCTTGGTACAGTTGCTATATGAACCAGCAACAATGCTTTTTTTTCCAGGTTTTCAAACTTTTTTCTTTAAAATAATTAAACCCTCCTTAAGAATGTTTTGATACAAAAAGCTAATGAATAACCAATATTAAAATTTATATTATGTGTTATGAATAAAACACAGAAATGAATCGTGGATTGAAAGTGAATTTTGAGATCACAACTAATTAATTTAGATTTTTCCTAAAGATTAAATTTAATAGTGCTATTCAATTGTGAATTATTGGTTGTTGTTGTTTTTTACTTGCAGTAAATGAGTATGTGAGAAATGTGAAAAATACATTTGCACTTATGAGATATAAACAATTATGAGAAATAAACTTGCAATTGCAAGTTATGAAGTCAGGGTTGCGTAATATAAACTTGCAAATTCGGAATTGCAGGATATAAACTCCAAAAGTGAGGCAGAACTGTGAACTGTGACTTCACAGTTTCACGGCCAATTCGTACGAGGTGGCAAAATTGTGCTTATTTATACAAATTTGTATGACCTCACTGGTAAGATTTTGTACGATTTGTCTAAACCCTAGTGACGGGTAGGTTTAGGGGCGGGGTCATTTGTACAAATTCATGCAAAATGGCAACTCGTAAAATACATATGATTTAGCAAAAATCATATGAATTTGTATGAGTGAGGTCATACAAATTTGTACGAATTAGCCACCTCGTAAAATATGTACAATTTTCCGTGAGACTGGGTTGTTATATCACACAATTATGAGAATCAAGTCAGAATTCCAAGATATAAAGTCACAATTCTGACTTATATATCTCGCAATTCTGACTTTATAAATTGCAATTGCAAGTTTATTTTTTGCAATTTTGCAGTATTGAGAAAAAAAGTCAGAATTGCGAGTATTAAGCAATTGTGAAAAGTCGCAATATTCTATTATTTCTTAATCCTTAATTCTTAATTATTAATATTCTAAATTTCTTAAACCGTGGCGGAAGAGCGGTATATTCTATAGCCAATATTAGTAATACAGATCAATAAAAGTGTAAAATATTGATATATAATAGATGACATACGCACACACATGCTCTTCTTTATTGAGTTATAATATGGATTGTTATATTGACATATTTCAGACAGTATGAACAAAAGCAAATAGGAACTGCTGTAGATCATATAAAAGGTGATGAAATCTGAACCATTTTAAAAATAAAATCAAATGAAAAGATTTTTGACCGTGTCTCACACGTTAAAGCTAAATAACTCAAGCCAAGCATTTACTGTCCAGTCTCATAAATGTCCATTGGCTGTAATGTGAAACATCTGTTTCAGACTTGACTTGCTCTTTACTTCTCGCCATGTGTTTCATAGGGCTCCAGTATAATAAAGAGCATGTCATTTTCACTCAAGCTGGACTGAATGAAAGAATAAAAACAATATTCTACTCTATGCACCAGAGTTGCCATGATTGGAAAATGACATTTATGCTTAATGCTGAAAGTAATCTGAAGAATTTTACCCAAAATGCCCCTAGCTGGACACTTAGCCATGAAGTTGATACTTATATCAATATGTATTCTCATGCTGTATATATATATATGTGTGTGTGTGTGTGTGTATGTATATATACATATATATAGGGGCGCTAGATAGATTGCTAGATGATGTCATATATTAATTTGCATATTCATTATGCCAGTGCATCATATTATCTTGCTGAATGATTATGAATAGTGACTGAACTGCACGCCATTATAAGGCCTACTGAACTAACGTTAGCTCTATCTTACAAGATGTTAATCTAAATTAAAATCCTTATTTATAATCGTTTATTATTATATAATTATATTTAAAACCCATAATAATGAAACCAAGTACACATAAGATATAGACAATGGCTATGCTGTGATTTTGGCTCCATTTGCATGTAAAATAGAGTTATAAGCAACATAATCCTCTCTGAACAGAACAGACGGAGAGAGAGGTGTATTCGTGCCGTGAAAACAAGGGCTCCCGCTCTACCAGAGAGTCGCTGAGGTTTGTCTTAGAAGTCTCTAGATTTGTCGCTAGTCGCTTTTAGGGAAAAATGACGCCAAAGGGGTCTGAATAGTCGCTAAACATAGAGACAAAGTCGCTAAGTTGGCAACACTGATCTGTATTATTGACAACAGACCGCAAAGAATGATGGGCACACTTGGGCTGATGGGAATTGTGGTTCCGCTACCTCCCGTTCGCTCCATTCGCCTGAGCAAACTTTTCTCAGAAGACCTATCGTTTTATCGAGTCATGCGACCATGGTATTATCGGAAAAATTTGACATTGCGGTACGACGGTATTTACAATACCGTTACATCCCTAACCAATAGTGATTAAAATGTCTCTAATATTGGTTGTTAACCGATACCGTACTGATATAATGTACATCCCTTGGTGGCACCAACACAGAAGCCATTAAGATGTTATTTTGCCAGCAAGTGGGGTTGTGCAAATTTGAACCACAACCATCAAGACACTTGAACTCTGTTCAGAGTCCATTATCACACTCATTTGCCAGGGTTGCACACTTGGGTGATGTTCCCTCTCACACAATTCAGAGCTGTTACAGTTTCAGGGGCCTGCCCCTGGCCTCGTTTCGCTTTTATGGCTCGCTGAATGCAAGCTCTGGGGATTAGCCAGGTCCTTCAAAGGCCATTAGAGCCAGTGACAGGTATCCCATTACCCCCCGCACACAGAGAGACAGCCTAGGTGAGAGGCACAGAGGCCAGGAAGGAGAGCAGGGGTCAGATGAGGACAATGAAAGACTAAGCCAGGGCCCCAAGTCTCTTTCTGTCAAATGGTCTGCCTTGTCTACATTTACAGACGGCTCTTTCTGTCGCTGACCGCTTCTCCTGATGTGTAGAAGGGTTTCATGTTTGGAAATGTTTGAAGTTTTTGACTGAAAGTTCAACATTTTACATTTACATTTGGAGTGGCACATTTGAAGTCTGTATACATATATTTATTAACTAATCAAACTAGTTAATTGTTTTGTGTGTATGGTATAAATGTGTTTAAAACAATGCTATCAAGATTTAGAAATAAGACCTTGCTTTCTACACTGCGATAAGAGATTCTCACAAGGCAGAGGAAGTCTTTCATTAGTCAATTACTGTCCCAGATAAGGAGCCCACTTCCAGAGTCAATGGATCCAGGGGTCACAGGCCAAATTACATCATCAACCACTAAAACGTGAATGCCCCAGAATATCCATGAACAAGACACTTCAAGTTCGGCAGTTCATTTAATCTGCTTAACACAAAATAAGCTGTAAAGTTGATGCTTATGCAGTAAAGTAGTAACAAAAGAGCTACAGACGAGATCCACCATACAGTTAATGTAGCTGGAGGGTTTTTGTTTGTTTGTTTGTTTTGTTTTATTTTGTTTTGTTTAGTTTTTTTGTAAGAAAACGTTTTGAAAACTGCAGTGATATGTACTTACTGGTACATATTTTGCAAAAGTACGGTAACACTTTAGAATAGATAACTATAAACCTGAAATACTCGTTATCCCAGTACACAAAGCGCAGCGCCAAATTTTAGATATTTTCAAACAATCATTCAGATTTTGAGCACATCTTATTGGGTGACCCATTTTCTTTGTAATGCTATGGAATACATTATGAGCCAGTTTTACTAAACAGGGCAAATTATCCTGAAAGCGCAATTCAGCGCAGATGGGTGAGATCTCATTTACCATCTCATTTATTTCACAATCAACGCAATATACCAAGTGCATAGTTACAATTAAAGAATTAAGAGTACATTGAAAAGAACCGTGGGCCAAAAAAATGAAGGGCTGCATGAAGTTTCGATAGACCTGGTATTGCATTACTCCTAGTTGAGGGTTCCAAGTTGTCTTTTATTTCCTGAAACAAATTAAAAATATCATGGCTTGGTAAACTATATGTTTGGATAATGCATTCTTTTGGCATTCCAATAAATTATTACATATGGGAAAAATGTATCTCTCTTCTAACAAGGGCTCATCGTTGTCTGTGGTGCCTTCTTCTTGCAACAATAACTGCTGTCATTTCATGAGCAAAACAGTTTAAAACATAATTTTTTAGGGCGTAATTAGACAACTGTAAATCTCATTGTGTGATTCATTTAAAATGTTTGGGTCTGAAAGGGAAATGCTTATTCAATAAGGTGCAAAAATAACTGTGCCCATACCTTTTCAGGGCTAATTCCTCACTGCGCGTCCTTATAAAAACCTGACAGTACTATTTTAATGCCAGGGGAAGCTGGCAGAAGCTGTTAGTAAAACTAGCCATATAACTTTTTTGTGTTGGTCTGAGCAGGTTTATTTACATAAGTTCAAATTAAAACGATTTTTGCTTGGAACATTCATCTTTAGACTTTTTAGAGTGCATTTTGTCTTTCAGCACTGGCAGATTTAACTTGTTCTAAGCTGGTTTACACTTCAAACAAGTAGAATAAATTTGTCAGTGCAATAAGATAAAATTGACTCATATTAAAGATATGTTCTCTGAAAACGTCTTAATAAGTTATGCTAGATTCCTTTTCTTTATTTTGTTTCACTGTAAGGTTGCTGAAGCTGCTCTGGTGGTCGCAAAGTAGTGGCCAGACCTTCAACAAGACTGATTCTATTGCTCCTAAAGAATGAATAGTACATATCTGGCTTCTTTCGCATGTGAAACCGAACCCTCAGGATGGTTCCCTTGCTAGCATTTTTCCTCATTGGAAAAACGAGCAGACAATCACCCACCCACTAAGAGTTTTAGCATGCCGGAGGGCAAGCGGTTCCTCTGTGGTGAGGACTGTGAAGGCGCAAGAGGTTAACGAAGACATGGTCTTGTGTGTCTGGCCTTATGAGGTACTAAAAGACGAGAGGTGGCACGGAAAGAAAGCAGACCCCCATAAATGGGCTTTTCTTTAATCAAGGAGAGGGTGTGCAGCAGTGCCTCCAAATCACGCATCACTTCTTTTGCCAGCAAGCGAGTAGCCATCAATGGCCCATACGGATAGTTACAAGCAGATTCAAGGGCTATTTTGTGACTCAAGGCTTCTGTTGTTTTCTGCACCCAGTGCTATCAAAAGGCCCAGGATTAAGGCTGAGGTCATTGTTGAAATGTGGTTAATTGCACCGAGTTGCATGAGAGGAGAACCGTCCGCCTGCCAAAATGCAGATGCAGTCGTCCCGACTAAAAACAGGCTTGGGGACGAGAGCATACTACCTCATCGTTGAAAATACATGCAAGGTTCATTCAAACAAAGCTGTGTTTGAACTTCTCCAGGAACTGTGCGAGTCCACAAGGCTTAATGCTTGCTGTCACACAGAACAATTACCATAATCTAGCACACGAAACAATTATATCACCCGTTTTACTCTCATTAGACAAAGTACTTACCCTAAAAATAGCAATGCAGTTACAAAAGTTATGCTTCAATGACAACAGAAGAGAAGACAGTACTTGAAACATGGCCGACAAGTCTAGAGGAAAGGCCAGATTTACAGTACAGCATTTGACATTGACCTTACCGTAAATGCAATTGTTAGTTTCCCTTTCAGACATTTGAAATGGTTTGTGGTAGTCAGTATACTGATATTTGTGGCATTATTTAACACCCCAAAAGCACGTCTTTACCCATTTTGCACCTGTGTTCATCCCTGCTTATTTGCGACCCTACACTAATTTGCGCTGCTCTTGGTTGCTTGCATTGTACATTATGAAATGCGCTGTCTGCATAGGCGTTCTTTAATTTGCGCATTGTCAGTAGATCATTCCCCAGAACTTTCCTCTCCCATCTGTGCTTTTATGGGATTGCGGTCTCACACTAATTTGCCCTGTTTAGTTAATCTGGCCCAAAGAGTTCCACTTGGTCAATCCGGAGCAGGATGTTTTCCATGGCTGGAGCTCGCGCTGTGTTTCAAAGCACTGAAATGAGACGGACTGAACTGGAAGCTGACAGGCAGCACAAAGGGGCCATCAGCTTCTTGTCAGATCTGTTAAATCACTCAGCTAGTGAGAGAGGCCTTGACCTTAACACTATCCTCCAAGGGGGATTTTTGGCCCATGTCCACTCAACCTTGGTCTGGAACTTTCTGATTGGAGCTGACCTGAAACTGCGCAACTGAATTCAGCAACATAGAGTGTTAAGACTTTTAACATTTGATGTTAAGTTCTATACACGGCACTATTTTCAAATAATAAAGGAAATCACAAAATGAGAATATAAAATGTAAATGTATTGTGTAAAATTTAGGCAAAACGTTTTTTCACATTCCACTTAATCTGATATTTTATATCTACACTCTAAGATTTACCATTTCAGTCTTTCTCCTTTCTTCGAAATTTACTAAAAACATTAGAGTGAACATTTCTAGACCATATTTATGCAGTGAAATGTAGACATTATAAATAAATACTGTACATTAGAAACTTGAAGACATTTTCAGCATTGTTTGAAATTATGAAAATACTGATTCAGTAACTGGTAGACTCTTCAGTAAAGTCAGTCATCTGTTCATGAATTGTACTTCACAGGTTGCCCTGTATTTAGTTGGTCTGCCATAACATTTAGGTCAAACAGAAGTCAGTAAAGCATTATTGTACAGAACCTATTTATCTGGCCGTGATTAGACATGCATAAAGAAGAATACATACATAAACACACAGTGTGCTCTGCTAAGTGTAAACTTGCAGATGAAGGATCACAAAACTGACTGACAACATACATCCGGAAACTGTTGTTTCAGCTAATTGGCCACACGGGAAACTAAACAGATCTTAAAGACTGTGTTGGAATTTTGCAGTTCTTTTAAAGTTAAGAATTTGTAAATGACGACTGGGTGACGGGGCAAGACAAAAAGAAAAATGTGTCAGGAAATTGACATAATGCATCAATCCTGACAACTTCTCAATGAGTATGCGGTGGCATAGTGGTTACAGATGTAGTATGCTTGCCAAAGGTTGGAGTGAACCAGCAATGAATGAGCCAACTGTGAGGAACAGTAAATCTTTATTATCATTTCAATTGCTCTTGAAATCTGATTCAAGTTTAAATCGCCAAATCATAGAGTCTATATAACTTGTCAGTATTAGCAATCAACAACTACTTGATGAATACTTAATGAACAAACACCCCTATACATCCATTTGGGGCAATTCCTACTGTATGTGTGCTTAAGACTCATTGTGCTGAATGGACTCAATGCCAATGGCCTTATTTGTCAGTTTAGGACAGCACATTTCAGCACATCATAATTACTTTATGTCTTTGGTTTGGGTGGTGAGATAAAGCTGTTTGCCAATTCAGCACATAGTTGGCCTTTACAGAGGCCCATCTTTTGTTGTGGTCCAACATATGTCTGTTTTCGTGCAAACAAGCTGACTTATGATAAGGTATGGAAAGAGTTGTAATTGTTAAATACATAAGAAAAAGCTGATAAGCCTTCGTGTATTACCATAATACTCACCAATTTTCAAAAGACTAGGGTATAAGATTAATTATAATTATAATTTTTTCAACAAGGGTACGTTTAATTCAACGTATAATTCTTCAACAAGGGTACGTTTATTTGATCAAAAATAGACTAAACCTTGCTAATATTGTATATATAAATATATTTTTTTTGTTCTATTTGAATATACTGTTTAAAATGCACATTTATTTCTGCAATGGAAATTATGCCGTAACTATGCTGATTTGGAGATCAATAAACATTTCTTGTTATTATCAATATAGAAAATTGTGCTGCTTAATATTATGGTGTTAACAGTGATACTTTTTTCAGAAATATTTGATAAATAGAAAGTTTATTTGAAATATTTTGCAACATCATAAATGTCTTTATTGTCACTTTTAATCAATTGAATGCATACTCTAGAAAATATTTTTAATAATCTTAGACTTTTGAACCGTAGTGTTACTATTACTATGCTACTATGGTGATATCGCTGTTTGTTTTACAGTTTTTAGTGCCGTTTGTTGTCATGTTGTTTTAAATACATAAATCGTTTTATAACGATGATTATGCCAGTTGCAAATTGTGCAACACTCTTCCAAACATGACATTAAAAGCTTGTTCATGGTTTTATATTTAAATACATTTTTATATCATGGAATTTTATAAACTAAAAGTTGCCAAATCTGTTGTCACATTACCTGCAATGCACAATAATAAATGAACCGAAGTATCTATGTTAGAAAGTACTTTAGATTATGTGATAAAAGCCTTTCAGTAGTAGCCATAGGAATCCTATTGCCCTGTTTTTGTGACTCAGCCTTGTTTTATTGCTGTTTTTTACAATTTAGCTGTATAAGAGAGTAAATACGTGCACTGGGTGTGTCACGTTCTTATCGTAATAGATTTTATAAGGAGTTTCCTTAGATTTTAGGCCTGATTAGAAACTTGAGCTAGTAACACCTAAGGGACTATCTTGTTCACTTTGAGTTATCAATGTATCGTTATAAATAGACAAATGATAAAGAGTAACAATTTAAGTGAAGAAGAAAACCCAGTGGGAGCCAGCATTCCTGTGTATCATTTCAGACTAAGAGAAATCAGTTTAATAACCTTGCATTTCTACTTCTGTTCTAAAATGGCAGTTTTAGATATTAATGTAATGTAACCGTGATACACCGTGACAAGCGGAGAATGTGTACATCTCAAATTGTGATTAATGCATGCAGGGGAATCCCACAGTAGTCGCTCAGAGCCTCCAAGATACACTGTCTGGGTTAACATATGCTTGAAGGTGAACAGTTTTAATCAAAAGGTCAATTCAGAGCGACTACAATCCCAAGAGGGTGTTTTAATTCACCACTGCCTAGTGCCTGAACCCAGTCACAATGAGACCAAGTCTGTCTGTCTGTTTAATTTCGCCCCAGAGCCAAGAGAGTTGGACTGTGTTGGCTTTGGCAGATGTTAGTCAGCATATGGTACTGCATGAATTAGCCAGGCTGTGGGTTCCCAACTGATCTAATTAATACTTGTTTTACATCCCTTACAAAAAGTTATAATAATAATAACAGTGCTAATGACTTCTCATTCAGGAAAAAAATGGCCTCGGGTCAATTTTCTGCAAACGTTACCGTTTGGCTAGCGAAGATGAGAGAATCTGAGCAATGCCTTCTGAACTGTGAGACTGCCTGTCAGTAATTGCACCACTGGGTATATAGAGCGCTCAAGCTTTAAATGTAAATATATATTGCATTAGTTGAGTCATCGCAAGAGTAGGCACAGTTTTATGTTGTTATCGTTGGCCGTTTTTGGGATCTCATCAGAGATCAGTAGATTTAAGTTGACATTCTGTGTGACTCAAAAAACAAGCTTACATATGCTTTAAAAGTTTGACTTCTGTCAGGAAAAATAAATAATTTGTCATTTTAAAATGCCACATAAGCATTTCAATGTAACTGATATGCCCAACCCTGCTCCTGGTGATCGACTGTCCTGCAAAGTTTAGCTCCAACTCTAATCAAACACACATGCCATTAATTTTCAAGCGATCCTAAAAAAACGTAATTATTTACTTCAGGTGTGTTTGATTAGAGTTGGAGCTAAACTTTGCAGGACAGTCGATCACCAGGAGCAAGGTTGGGCACCCCTGGTCTATACTATATAAATTTAGACGGACTTACAAACTTCACAAAAACCTGCTGTAAAGGTGCAAATTTTGGAGGCAAAAGGTTTTATTTTATTGTCATTAAAGTAGTAATAAATGAAGTACAGCTTACACAGAAGCCACTTTCAAACCAAGCAGTTTTCTGTTGGTCAGTAATGGGAATTCAACCAATTTGTTGCAGAACCTGCATGGCAAAATCTTTCTCCCTCAAATAAAATGCATGATCACATGGATTCCCAGCAGATATTTGGTGAACAGTGGTAAATGTTACTAAATTTTAACTGTGCATGCAAATGTACACGATGACTAGCAAGAACACGGTTATAAGCTTTTAAGTAAAGCTCACCGGGCCTACCTGGTTTCCTTAAAGGCAGGTAGGTATTTTAGTTGTAGTGGGGTTAAAGTGTGTGGTGCATTTTCAATCAGTTCTATTGAAAAGGCTATAGAACTAAAAGGCTCTTTGCACCTAGCTGCACACAACTTGTTACGATGCACCTTTTCAATCATTCATGACATCAAAACTGGCCTTTGGAAAGAGAAGGATTTAGAAAAATTGGGGCATTTTAGCTCTGCAATTCTCAGAGCATATGTCAGTTTAATTGTTTTTTTCACTTTCTCAGGGCCAAAAACACCTGGCAAGAGAAGGATTTTGAGCATTTTCTCACTATACTCTGAACCACTGTCCATCGGAAGGATTAAAAAGGCAGGATTTGTAGGATTTTCTTTTTTTTTCCTGGCACCAAATCTTCAAGAGGCCCCCACAGGCTAAATGTAAGCTACATTCCCAGACTTTCCAGAAGCGTCTGGAATCACCTAGCACCCATGTGCCCTTAACACTTAAACTGTCACAGACCAGGAGCTTCACTAATACTATACAATTATGAAAGGTCCTTAGTAGAGTACATTCCTTCTCTCACTCTTTAACGCATTTTCTAAAGAACCCAATTACTGCCCCATATTGTTTCGATACTCCTAGAAGGCTGTTCATCCATTTTCCAAATTCTGCTTGTTGATAACTCTTTGAAATTTTCACATTGTAAAATATTTGACCGTAAATTATAACACATATGCTGACCGGATACAATGATAAATATTACACTGTGAATATATTTTCACCTCCTATGATTCTAGAGGAGTTTATGCGGCAGCATTCAGTCGTGCACAATCTCTCTTCTGTGGCCTCTAGGCGTCTATGAACTGACAGTCTCTCTTTTTGAAATATGTTTTAAATAATTCCACAATATATTCAGAACGGGTGGATGATTTTCTTCCCGTGACTCGGGTCCAAGCTCAACACACCTATGAAATCACGGCAAGGGAAAACGGCAACATCTAAAGCAAGATGCAGAAAAGCGAGGGGAAACTTGGTAAACATGACAGAACTCTTGTAAATACAGCTGAAATGGAAGAAGGAGCGCGAGAGAAAATGGGAGATGGAGGGAAAGGCCTGGCAAACTGCAAAATGGCCATATTTTAGCAAAAGTGACTTTTCTGATTATGCTTGCCGCATGACTTTATTTCCTTAAGCGTAGTGTTGTTGCCTGGACTCAAGTCAAGCATTTGATGTCCTCAACCACATACGCCCTAGACTTCAACAGTGCCCTTTTTAAAGCCAAATGTTAAGGGGAAAAAAGAGCTAAGCTGGTTTTGTCAGCCAGCAATATTTTAGAAGTACCGGCAATTCAAAAACTGTAAAAGAAAACAACTCTGGCTAAGACAAGAATGGACAGAAACATTGGGTTTAGATTTATATATTTCCTCACTCACCACCCATCAAGTTCTGGTTAACGGTTACAGTATTTACCTTGTAAGTCTGAGATTTCCATTTTTCTTTATACTCATAATTTCCTGTCCATGTATTTCGGAGAAAATGTGTTAAACTTCTAGTTTTAGTTTGTAGACTACCTTATGTGTTACTTGTTAGAAAAACATATTTGAAGAAAACTGACATTGATTTAATTGATGCAAATAGCAGGTGGATCTCACAAGGCCATGACGTTTGGTTGGTTAGCTTGCTAGCCCTTGCTGGTAAATGCTAAAACTACAACATTATGTGTGCAAAGCAAATCTCCAAACATGGGAGATTCTAGCAGGATGTACACTGCAAACGTTAATGTAGATGATTTGTCACTAACCAGATTTTTTGAGAGGCTTGAAAAACATAAAATTGTCATATTTTTTCTAGTCTGCTCCCTTCAACATCAAGCTCATGCAAAAGCAAAGTAGTTGCTAGTTAAGGGAATGGGACTATCTTTGTTTTGGTAGTGCCATCAGCCAAAAAGCACTGTCAGGGCCTGCAACTACTACAACCCTCCATTTGCACTTACCCCCAACTGCGAAATGAAAGTCAAATAAGCTTTTCTAGTTTGCGCTATGCAGACTTTAACCCGCGAACGATGAGAATCGTATTGTATCTGATTGAAACTGATCTACTTTGAATCCTGAAACCTCAAAGTGCTGCATTCTTATCAGCACCTGGACAAAAACAAGTTTTAGGAATCAGAGACAAAGCAAGGCTAGTTTGTGGTCGATTACGCTCTGAAATGATTTGCATAATTATGCAAGCCATTTCCTCCATCCAGGTCAGGGTGCTTAATTTTATCCTGGCTCAAGAAGTGCTATCTACAATTCTTTTGGTAACAAATTAAACCTGAGCATTCTTCCAAACATGCTATTGACCCATTTACAAATCCATAGAAGACCAGTGAGTATAGTTTAGTCAAAGGTACCAGAAATGTGCACTGTTCAATTCAACTGCACTTGCACAAATGCAATAATATTCACTACATCCTTTTACCTCTCAATCTGTCTGTCAGTCCTTTGCATCGAAGCCTCTTCTCTCAGCTGTTCCAGTCTTCAGTTCAGTGGGATTGATACAATATTTTCCTACCTCAATTAGCCAAGGGCCCGTTGACTAATTCTAACTGTTTTTGCACCTGAGAGTTTTGGGAACGGGAGTTGGAAAAAGTGAGAGGGAGAGTCAGTGCGGGGCTGTTTGGGCAACGCAGCAGTGTTGATGGATGCTGAGGGCTATGCAGAGGACAGCAGCAAAACAACACTACCAAAAAAGAGTTTTCATTCTGAATTATAAAATTACTCTTTTAAATTATAAAACTTCTATTTGAAGTTTAAATCTAAAATTTCCTCTAATTTTAATCACTAATGTGAACCCTGGAAGGAATGAGAAGGCAATGAAAGGCAATACTAAGAAATTCTGCAAGGTTAGTAAATGCAGGATACCTTTCTGCAAAAGGGGACCCTCTTCGCTTAAAAGAACCTTAATTTAGGAAAAGGAAATGAGAGGATGGTAAGTAAATGTTCAAGCAAATTGCTTTTGAGGGCTGTACAATTTCACCCAGCTGTACCAAGCACAAGCATCTAAGCTGACCGGAGACAGCCGTGGAGAGCAGAAACTTGTAAACAAATGTAATGCAACAGTTAAGATCTGCACAGTGGCAGAGCAGTTAAAGCAACCTGCCTGGAAAAAAGTCTGATTCATGCTCTTTTACAACAACACACACTTACACAACAGCCAAGGTCAACCCACTGTGATCACCATGACCCAGACCAGTTAAATCCCAAATTCAAACAAACGGAAAGCCCTGCTGAACCCTGACGCAGGATGACATAGAATAAAACTCCAGCTGGAAAAGTGGAATCAAACTGGGAGGCACGGGAAAAGTGATTTGCAAGAAACATCTTGTTGATTTATCACTGTAGGGTTTCTTAAGATCAAACGCACCTGCTATTTCAAAACGAAATGTAATCAAACATAAACAGTTTTCAGTTAAATATTAAAGTGCTAAAGTACATACAAAACACTCAAAGAAAAAAAATTGAAAAGTTATACATTTAGGGGTAAAATAGTCCTTTAAGCACTATCCTTAAAGGGACATCTTAGAAGTAAAAGATCATCATTGCTTTAATAGTACCAGTGACAAGCTGTTGTAATCCTAAATGTATAACATTTATGACAGTGTACAGAGTGTTTATTATAAGATTTGAAGTTGCAATTAAGAAATATAAAGTTGCAGTTATAGGAGATAAAGTAACAATTACCTTTTTATGTCTTTTTTTGTCTCTGGCATGGAGACAGACTTCCACATTTCAATTTGCAGAATTTTGCGAGCCTGTATATCAGGGAAAGGCCTTCACTTTCCAATTAATTGTTTTGCATATTACAAATCCTACCTAGCAACACCTTTGTACATACTTATAAAAGTCTGACCCTACGAGCAGAGGAATAAAAGAACCATAAACCACAAGTGATAAGAGAGTTGATGGAAGATCATAAAAACCAAATGAGCCCCACTCCCTTTCTGAATGGGTGTCTACTCACTGTCAGGGTAATTCTTCCGCCGGGTGCCATCCACCTTGCCGGTCTTGTCGATGCAGAGAAAGAACTTGTTGGCGGAATAGAGGCGCCGAAGGCGGACGTCACCCTCAAGGTGGTTGTAGCTGCGTGTGTGCCGCTCCAGTGTCCATGAGCAGTTTGTGCCCTGTGCCAGTGCTTGCAGGGGGTCATGCCCCAGTGCAGGTGGGCAACCTCCAAGTGAAGAGCCAGCCAGAAAGAGCAGGGACAGGCATAACAAGGGAAAAGGATAAGAACAGAGGGCTGAGCCGGCAAAGGTGAGGTCGGAGTGGAGACCAGCGGTAGTAGGTGTCCATTTGCACATGATGGGTCAGACTCCCAAGGAGCACCTTGCACAAGTAGTCGGCATGATGCTGGTCTTCGCTGGGCACTCTGCCTCACGCAGAACCCCTAAGCAGGAACATGGGGAAAAAATCCAATTTCAAACTAAATTGTGTCTTATAACCAGCTGTCTGTTGTTCTTGCTTTTCAGAATGATGAATGAGAACGTTGAAATTCCATCCCAAAGAAAGGTCTCGATCTTGTTAGATTTTCCTGGAGCATCCGGTTCCCTCAGTCCAAGCTGATAGAGTCGTGGCATCCAGTGTCCTGAGTGATGACTGCACCTTGCAGGGCTCTCTCCTCTCAGCCAGGAGCAGAGCAAGGTGAAATGTGAGGCTGCCTGAACCGTGCCTGTGTGTCTGTGTAAGAGAAAATTCAAAAAGGCTACCAAGAGAAAGAGAGGGAGATGGGATGAGAGTAAGTCTGACAGACTCAACAAGGCAGTAAAGCTGTAAATGGGTGTCTTTTTCTCTCTCACTCTCTGTGCCTTGCTGTCTGCCTGCTCTTTGGTGGGGTTGTTGAGTCCTTTCCTGCATTTTATTCAGGGCAGGGCTTGCATCTGGGGGACTGGGAGGAGATGGGTGGGGCCTGGATTATTCATAATCAAAGTGAATGTCACTCTCAAAATTGTTTAATACTGTAATTCTTATCATACTGTAATTCATTTCCCTTCGGGAAACTGATCATCCTAGATGTGCCATATCACTTTACATCCCGCCCTGAACCAAATAAACTGTTGCCATCACAAGTGATTTACAGCGTCTGTGGAGATTAATCACCTGGCAAATAACAAGTTATAAATATGCTCAATTTAGTATGTAGAGATGTAAAGTAAACATCTTCATAGCCACTAAAATGAATACATTTGAACAGCAAAGATGAGGTCGTCCTTACCTGTATGTGTTTGTTTGTGGACAGTCCCAATAGACATTTGAGTCAGCTTCTATGGTGAATATGACTCTGATTTTATTCACGAACAGCAGAGAGCCTTAAAAAGTGCTCATTTTCTGACAGGACACAAAGTAAAATATTTATAACATCCTTGTTTGTCTGTCTTCAAGATGTTCTGAGCTTTACTCAGATGAGTGACATGACATGAAACACTGTATACTTTCATATCCCCCTGGTTTCATTGAACTGTGCAGCCCAGGGGCAGAGGGTGAAAATGATCTTGAAGGTGTGTTTTACCAGCAGTCACTTCTAACTTTGTAGCTAGTTAACTAATAGGTCTCTGAAGCTTTAGCACTCATACTCAGCCTATAAAATCCTACGGAGACAGCAGTCTGCAGTCTTTTCTCAGCTCCCACCAGTCATTCCCTTCTCCTTGGGCATATCGGCCTTTGGGTTTCTTACTACTGTACTTCAAAGCCTTGCCTTTTTTTCTGGTCTCATACATCTTAGTCCTTCATCCCCAATTAAACCCAACTGAAGTGGACCCCTACCTTTAATTTCTCTTCTCCCCACCAATGTTTATGCACCTCACAAAAATGTATGGCACAGAAAAGTACGCACCACTGTCATGCTGTGAGCTTCTACAGCTGGTTACAGTTTGAGAAAAAGCTGTAAAAGTGGATGAAGATTTAATTAGTGAAGCTTTCTGAGGCAAGAATAATGTAGCTATTTCTAGCTCATACTTAAGATAAGAGTTTAGAACAAACCCTTAATTGTAAGTATTAAACTTTGGGATCATCCTGTTCTGTTAATTCTATAGATGTGTAATACTGTACCTCAGATCATGGTTAATTCAGGAGAGGTATTACTTTTGCTAATAATGAGATATGTGATTTATGATTGTTGGATTACCTGAGCTGTATCTCAGGTAAAGCAATGCTCTTGAAACTGCTCGGAACATCTTAGGAAACAGACAGCAATGTATAAACTTGCTCAAACTAATATGTTGATGCTGGTCCTTCAGCTAAAAGCATGTCCACAACACAGCTCTTTCATTGAGGATTAAATGTCTAAACGTTCAAGAAATCTAAAACATGTCTGGCAGTGTATCTTAGAATTGAATTTTGGAGGATCACGTGATTCTTTTGAATGGTACTCTTCTCTTTTGTCAAATGTTTTACTGACAAACTGTGTATTTAATGTACTGGAAAACAAACAAGCAAAAGAAAAACATATGAAACTTAATCTTGATTGACATGACCTCAGAGAAAAGGTAACTATCTCTAATTCCACACATCGTTGGCCGTCAATAGGCCTCTGCTTAGCTCCCATGATGCCATGCTATGCCGGTTGCGCCCTGAGCTGAGAAAATCTGTTCGGCCATGTGGGATGTTCACTGGCGAAAGGAACCTAATCTTTCCCAGCAGGGCTCCCATCAACTGGAAGTGTATGAATGGAGATAATATCTCAGTAATGAGGCCTGTTTTGTACCATCAAAGTCCTCCAAAAGGGCCTGAAACCCGACCTCCCTCTTTGCGCCTATGAGCTCCCCCTAATAGCTCCCATTATTAATTGTTTTCTCTCTGCTGCTAACATACAGATTCTCTTCCAGTCCCCCTCCATCACCCACCACCACTGCCAACGAGAACTTCAGACTCCCTCAGTTGACATGTACAACTAAAGATAAATGGCATCAGCCTTAAAAACTCAGTTATTCCAAGAGTTACTAGTATTGTTTGTATAATTGTAATATATTAACTCATATTTCATGGTCTAGTTATTTTTGCCACTCCCAAATTATTGGCTTATTTTGAAATAACATTGTGGTGAATCACACTATCACACTGCAGTCAGGCAATGTACTGTGAAACTCTCATGTCAACCACAGACTTCCTGCTAGATTCCTCCGACGCAGGTGGCCGAGATAACCAGAGTGCTGTACAGTCGCCTGCATAAACATCCGTTTCTAATTCAGGATCTGTCCACTGCCGCCACAACTGATCAATCTACAACAAGCCTATTTGCATTTCCTGCTTCGTGACCATTGTCCATTGTAGCCGAAATCAGTGATAAGTGAGCGGTCTATCTGATCAACAGCTCCTGAGAGTCTTCTCCCTCTTGGGATAGTTGACAGAGATTTACGCGTGATAACATGGACTGTTACTTTTTACAGAAAAAAGATTGCGGATATGATTGGTGAGCTTTCAGCGTTAACGATAATCAAAGAGAGATGCGCCTCAGATGTGGGAGATATTTGGTACTAATTGTAGAAACAAATCTTCCTCTAAGTCCTATTTTTTCAGATTTTAAGCATTGAATTATTAGTATTGACAGGTGGGGAGAGTTTTTCCTAAATGTGTTGCATGAGGGTATGCTAACCCTCTCAGTGCGGTTGTAAAATACACCTAGCGTTGGTATGTTTAGCGGACTAAAATCAGAGTGAGAATTTTCCCTTTCCAGAATTTTTGTTACTGTTCTTCTTCCAAAACCTCAACTCATGCCTGCACGAAGCATTGGCTAATCACGTCAACATTTTAAAAGCAGCTCCTACTTCCTAAAAAAAAAATAGAAACGCACCCTTCATATAGGTGTGCAAAGATGTCTGAATATCAGAGTCCCAATGAATGGCGGCCTTGTCGTAGCTGCAGTTATTTTCAGGATCTTGAATGGCTTTCTTCTCTCCTTTTGTTGACAGCCAGTCAACCAGTAATGACTGTCACACCAGAGCTTGAAACATCAAATAGTCCTGTCAGAAAGGTGACCCTGTGAACCGTAGCGACAAACAACGTCTGATCTCCACCTACTAGATATGCCCTTTCTTTAATGAGTACCATTGAACTGTCGAAATAAATGTGATATTTCAGAATTTAAATACATTTCAGAGAGCCTTGTTAGATGAAGTTATATAGGCTAATTGGGGTCAATACGATTTTCGAAGGCAGCTATTTAATTAAAAAAACAGTAAATGGTAATTTATTGCTGTGGTGAAGCTGAATTTTCATCAACCATGCCCGTATCACATGATAAATGCATAATTATTCTAATAAGCACTGATCAGGGTTCTCATGAAACATTATTATTATCAGTGTTGACAGTAGTGGGGATATGTGTATATATATATATTTATATATATATATATATATTTTTTTTTTTATAGCAATATAAGTCCATCCCCTTTGATGAATTGAATGCCTCCACGCTGAAGGAAAGTTAGTTATCCCACTTTATTTGTTAGCTACTTTTATCATCCGTTTTCATTTTTAATTTACACATGCAAATGTTTAATTAGTGACAAGTTCAGTCAGCCAAACGTCTAACAGAAGTAGGACAGCTTAACTGTTCAAATGGCAACATCCACAGATGTATATTATATTAAAATATATAATATTATATTCAGGCCTAAATCAGTCAGCCACACAGAAAATAGCATATTTCCGCTAAGTGGCATGCTTCACAGAACAAAGAAAGACAAAAAGTGGCAAACTGAAGGATGCATTTATGGCGCATGCATTGTGACCTTGCCGCTAACCTGATTTTGCCAAGTGCAAAATCTCAACATTTTTGTTGATCCTGGGACATCATTGTGATGAACCAATCAGAGTTGAAGAAAAAGTTTACAGTTTTTGTGAAGTTTAGGCTTACAGTCGGTGTTTGGTGCTGTACATCACTGTCAGTCATCTATCATTGAATCTGATTTTAGGCATTAGTCATGGGTAAGGCTAGGTTTAGGTGTAGAGGTATGGTCAAGGCTATATTTTTGTATTAAAATGTTGTCTGAGGGTCTACAAAATTTGTTGACCTAGGGACACACAGTGCTTGGCAAAATCGAGCGTGACCTTGTACTGAAAAGCGTAATATAACTTGGCAAAGCTCGCCATCTACTGTACATTTTCTACAGACATTTTGAAATCGCATATCATTTGCTCAAATAAATAGTTCAACATCTTAAAACTTAAATAAACTGGTATCTTCGTTTTTTATATTTTTGATATACATATACAAACAAAAGCTGCCAAGCCTTAACCTAAACAAAATGCTTTTTTTTTATTATTATAACAAAATAATAACATTGTATAGTATATTTAGTAAATTAAAGAGATTTAACAAGTGAATTTAGCTTTTAAACTAAAGCTTAAATGAAATAAGTGATTACAAGCTCATATGAGATGTACACCTCAGGGTGAAGTTTGGTCGATCTGCTCGTCGCTCTGGGGTCTGAACTCTTTGTATCGTCTATGAACTAGTCAGGTCTGAACAAGATGGCGGCCTCCTGTACCGGATAACGCGGTGTTTCAAAACTATCGTAACAACATGTCACTTTTAAGACTGTGTGCCAATTCGGCTGCTTTAACTCGCAGTTTTGCGGTTGACAGAAGTGTTCAGAGATTTCTGAATGGCGATTATTGCCACTTGTGTCTCAGAATACGGAGTAATGGAGAGAGACAACTGCAAGGTAACGTGAAGAAACGGTTTATTGACATGCTGTCATCTGTCTTGTCCTTCAAATCACATTAACATTTGTTTTGTGTCAGGTATATTTAAAATGCAGGTTGAGATGTGAACTGAAAAAAGTCAAGCATTGACTGTGGTTTACATCGATGATGTCTCTCAATGTCAAGGAGGCTTCATATAACGTTAAGTTAACAGTACGACATAGTTCTACCGAGTTCTAGTTTCACGATTGTTACTTCTTAATGCACACTTCGGTCATTCTTTCATGCGTATCTATTCTAGATCTATTATGTCTGTTTGGATTATTGTATTCTTTCTTGTATTAGCTGTTATGTCTCGTTTTGTATTCCAGCACCAAATACAAATAGTAGAGTTGGTAAACTTTTTAGGTCACCGTTTTATCTGTAATTTTTCAGACAAAACATGGGCTACAATTTACCAAAGACACTATTCAGCCATCCCTAGGAAGGACGACGGGAAGAAAAGATTCTGGGAACAGTCTCAGTTGTTGGATGGTATGGCATATTTTCATTTATGATTGGGTATTTGATGTTAATCATTAGTGTTATAAGAGAACAACTCAATCTTGAGGTTTTTTTTGTTTGTTTTTTGAAGGTCAAATTGGCTGTATTTATTTATTTATTTATTTATTTTGGTAAAATTAATGCAGATTTTAATTTCAAGCAAAGGTGTTTTGTTAAAACACACTTTTCACAAAGCGGACTCTTTCAAAGTAGCTTTACATTTTTTTTTCACAAATTCATAGTATTTTAGTCTTCAAATATTCCAGCAATTAAGATTTGCTATACAGAATATATTATGAATGAGAGAGTGAAGTGTGGCCAGGTGTGGTGACCCATACTAGGAATTTGCGCTCTGCATTTAACCCATCCAACGTGCACGCACACAGCAGTGTGAAGTGAACAGCCACAAACACACGGAGCAGTGGGCAGCCATTGCAGTAGGGTCTCAGTCTCACCTCAGTCATGCTATTGAAGGTGAAGATTATTATTGAAGGTGGTGGTTATTCACTCCCCCCACCCACAATCTCTGCCGGACCTGGGACTCGAACCCGCGACCTTTGGGTTACAACTCCAATCCATTAGGATCCATTATCTATTAGGCCATAACTGCCCCAGTCATTATGTGAGTTTATGTATACAGATGAAGTTGTATAATATATCCTATTTTAGATTTTAGATATATGTAGGTGTAAAGCTAAGTTATTTTACATACAAAAAAGTTTGTAGTTTAGAGTTAAAAAAACAGAACTGAACAGGAAACACATGCTAATGTAAATTTTGTAAATAAAATAAAATAAAAAAATAAAGAAAGGTTAAAAAACCATTGTCATCTTTGATGCTTTTATTTATATATATATATTACATGTACTTTATGTATGTGGGTGAAGCTGAATGTGTTTGTGTATCCAGCTTTAAAACTATTACTATGTGATAATGTACTTTACAATATGTGTTGTTATAAACAATCAAGCAGATGAAATGCATATTAAGTTTATAATGCAGTAATAGATGTTTATTGTAAAGGAAAATAAAGTGCAATTGTTATGCATAATACGGTCATGTGAACTACAGTTTTGCTTTAAACCTATTTTGCAGTTCTGAAGGCCAGAATTCAACAACTGAAATCTGACACCGTTGTAGACGTCAAACATTCAAAGGTGCAAATCATCAAAATGCAGCAGAAAATACTGAAAAAATCACCTGGGAATAGTCAAAAGAACTTGCCGGGAGAAAAAGCAGAAATGCTTAAAAGTGGGCCATCTGCAAAAAAAGGTGGAACTGAAGATGTACGGGTGGAGAAACTGAGGAGGGAAAAGTGGATTAATCTTGAAAAACAAACTGCATGTAAAAAGCACAACAAGACCGTTGGGGGTAAAAACAGCAAAGGGAGTGCGACGCGTCCTGGTACATCTACAAAGATCACCACAACAGGCAAAATAAGCAAGACAAAAACTAAAATAGAAGACTCCAAAGCCTCTCCGTCTACCACATCGTCCTCCAAAGCCAGTGCTGTGCAGAAAAAGTCTAAAAAGAAGCAGCTTCCGAGAGTGGAAAGTTCAGCCGCAAAGTTTCCAGGACTGCAGAAGATCTCCAGCAGTAAAGTTGACTGGGTTTCTGAAACGTCTACACAAGAGAAACTGGCAGATCAAGAACTTGACATGGCAGAGGAGCTCGATTTAGACAACGTAATGGACCAGCAGGGCTTGAGTGCTTCTGCAAAGCTTCTGGAGGATAAGGAGGGGAACCACTATGGAGATCTTCAGCTCAGAATCCGCTGTTACTTGGAGGCGTGTGCTTTCAATAAAGACGTAGCTAGAGCTCAGAGCTACCTGCTTTTTCTTCACCGGAATTTATCCAGACGAATTCACATGTCTATCAGCACCTACAACATCGTGATGAGGATGTGGGCCAAAAGAGTATGTTTTAAGCATCTTTGTTTTAAATTTTTAAAATGCAGTTAACAAATAGTACAACAAAATCAATGAAAATATGAAATGTAGAAATGCAGCTGTCAGTAATCGTTCTAATGATCCATTTGCATCTCTTTTTGTAAAAATACTGCAAAAAAATTAATGCAAATGTAAATAGCATTTTTAAAAAATATGTTATAAAATGTCATTTATTCCTGTAGTTTCAATGCTGAGTTTTCAGAAGCCATTAATTTTAGTCTTCGTAATCACACAGTCCTGCAGAATTCATTCTGATTTTTGGAGACATTTTTTTTTCTTATTTTCACTTTTTGTTTCTAAATTATGTCATGAATATCAAATTTCAGAAGAATAATTTTTATTTTGAATTTGAACATGTATTATGTTTGCATATGTATTTATATAAATATGTATTTATAATATAAATTGTGTGCATACTGGAGGTG